>APFE031161701.1:1449-77940 GCA_000404065.3 Pinus taeda | reverse complement strand
CCCCTATATGCTAGGAAACTGATTCATTCATTTAATTTTCACCTTTTAGTGAATGAATCCTCTAGAACAAGTAAAAATGTGCCAAAATTACATCATATTTATTAAATTACATCATGAAAATTCAAGAGTAGTATCAAGAAGCAAAACTGGTCAAAACTGGGCGAATTTCTAAGCTAAACAGTGAAAATTTGGCCAAAAAACCCTCTGCACCACGCGCCTTTCCACCTATTTTTGGGGCACTTCCCGACATCCAAATTGTGCTCAGGTTGGCGTGGTGGAAATCCCTATATGTCTAATTTCTAACCCAAGTAGAATTTTACAATTTGGTGTCTATTTTCCCCTCCAAAAGTGCATTATCCCAGAGGTACTTCCTGCTGGTGCAAAAGGTGGCAGAAAGGTGATTTTCATGATGTTTTTTAGCCTTTTGGTCACCCAGAACTTAATGAAATTCTTTGGCAATAGCTGAGCATATATAACTCATTATGAAAAACCCAATACTACAAGCCATTTGTGATTTTGACCTCCCAATCTTATGGGTCGCACGCAGCGCGCTACGCATTGAGCTGAAAAACCTGTTTTGCAAGCCAAAAATTTCAAAATGACAAAATTTTCTCCAAATTCCTTGAAATTTGGGCTGAAGGTGCCTCGTCAAGTGCCATGCTCAGCCAAAGAAGCTTCGGCCAAGATTCGGAGCCGATCTTGCCTTTTACTCCGTTTCAGTGTCTTCCTGGTGCATGCAGTTCATTGATGGAATCTTTGTCTTGGTTGTATGATGTGTTGTTGTCAGTCATGGTGTTGCAATGTGTATGTCAAGTGTATGTTTGGTTTGTTTGAAAATGAGAAATGAGAAATTGGTGTCATTATATCCAATTTCTAACTATGTGCCAAATGTGTGCCAAAGGGAAAAGACTGTGGGAGAAATAGGATAGCGGGAACAAGGATTGTAACTGAGTGAAATTTTCCCTTTTTAAAACTTCTGATTTGTCTGAAATGTGGAGACAATGGGAAAGTCACTTGATTGTTTGGGGACTTGAGGATTTTACAAGTGGAATAAGAGAAGGAGAGTGATAGGGAATGGTAGGGTTTAGGAATAGGGATAATAGAACTTAGGAATAAGTGATTTGGGAATTGGGAGCATGGGCTTAGTGATTTTAGGGGATAGGGGGGAACTTAGGGAATGATAAAATCAAAGGAAAAAGAAGATGAGGGAGTGAACTTGGTGACAAAACAATGAATTGAAACCCTAGTAGCAAGTTTCTTGGAGGTATTTAAAAGGTAGGGTTTGATTGTTTTACACAAGTTTCATGAAATACACATCATCAACAACCAACCATTAATCTTGGATGAAAAACCATGAATGAAGTTCAACCTACTTGTACCAATGGAAATCCATGCATTTTGGGCGATCTTGGAGCAAATTTTTGAAGTTTTTGGGCTTGTTGGCTGTATGCACTGTGCGCCTGCCCAACACGCCACACGCCTCTGATGCGACGCGCCAGTGTATTTTTACACTGTGTTTTTGAGCCTGATGCGTCGCGCGCCTACCCAACGCGCCGTGCGCCACATAGTGCATTTTGCAGGAGGCTTTTGGAGGCCTTCGCGGTATCCAAAGTGGGTGTAGGATAGCTCGTTTGAAAGGTCTCTAAGTCTACTTTCCAACCCAATTAGAATTGTTCAATTTGGAGTTCATTTTCCTTGTTAGAAATCAAATCTCATAAGACTGGTCAAAATGTGCCAAATGAGGCTGCCTCAAGGCAAAGTGTTGTTGCAGTCAACTTTTGAATGCCTTCCTCAACTCCAAATTGAACTCATGATATCTCATTGGAAATATATTTGTGTCGAGTTGGCATTTGACTCATCAAGAAAGTCATTTGGCCAAGCAAGCTAGCAGAAAACTTGATTTTCCCAAGGTCACTTGAGAGGTGCATCAATTCTCTTGAGGTGATTGTATTTTTGACATTTCTCTAAAACAATGACACCTATGTAAAAAGTGAAGGAGGTTTTTCTTCTTTGGCACGTTCTGGACAAAAACATCTCTCCATTGTTCAAAATTCATCTTTCATTGCTCTGGAACATCTTTTGAGTGAAACTTGTCCCGATGTGTGAAACAAGGAATTTTGTCGAAATGAAGCGAAATGAAGGAAATAAGGGGCTTCTAAATTCTTGGGGAAATTTTTGCAAGTAGGGAGGGATGTTATGAAGCAGGGGAAAGTGGAATATCAGAGATTGAGTGAGGGGAAGGGGTCCAAAAGGGAAAAACACAGGCCTAGCCTAGAAAATTGCCAAGTTGTGGCAAGAAACTAGGGTTTGCGGAAAAATGAGGAATTTGGGGGATCTCAGTGATGGGAAGTGTTTAATAAGGCACATGAAGGATAGGGGAAGGTGTATGAACATCTGGATACAAGTTTTGTTGATGATTTAACCGTCCAAGAGAAATTGCCTTCAAAACCCTAGGAGAGGGAAATGACCTTACCTAGGCACAACTGAAGCATGAAAAAGGTGTGAAATGACCCAATAGAACCTGACATGATGATTACAACCTTCTGAATGATGATAGACTCAGCTAAATGGTGACATGGACCAACATTTGGGAAATTTTGAAAGGAGTGAAAGCCAACCCTAGACCTAATGCCTAGTGACCAAATTTTGCTTGAAGACTCAGTGAAATGACAAAATTTGGTTTTGACACCTTAAAATCACTTGTAAGAGCATGTTTGATCACTGGAGGAAGGCTGCAAAGACTGACACTAAAACTAGGGGTTTGAGAGCCCTTGGTTTATCGACATATCTGATTTGGTTTGTAGTGCCCAAATATGTCTATAACACATACACCAACTAAAAGGGCGCAAATCCAGTCGCATTTCTCACCAAAGTCATATATGCCTACAAAGCTGAGTATAGGATTAAATGCCAATTTTGTTTATGGACTCCGATCATTCTTGGTAGCATACACTTAAGGACATTTTTAATTGCCTCAACTTGTCTATTAGCCTGTAGATAATATGGAGTAGAACTATCATGGGATATTCCTAATTTGGCAATTAATTCGATCATCATGTGATTGTGAAAATGCGACCCATGATCTGTAACTATAGCTTGTGGAACACCAAACCTAGAAACTACATTATTAAAAAAGAAAAGAGTAGTTGTTTCGCCATTGTTGTTCAATGTAGGCATTTCCTTGGCCCATTTTGTAAAATAATCAATAGCGACTATAATAAACCCATGCCCCTGGCCTGGGTGGGGTTACATGTCATGAAATCAATGCCCCATTTAGCGAATAGGCCAACAACAACAATTGGATGTAGTGGTGCAGGTGGTAATCTGGTTTTGCGATAAAACATCTGAAAACATGGCAACTTCTGACTACAATTATGCAATATTTGAATATAGAGGGCTAGAAGTAACTAGCTCATAAGATTTTTTGTGTAGTAGCATAATGAGATAGATGTCCCCCACAAGCATTTGATTGACAATCATTCAAAACTTTTTCGACCTCTTTATGCGTGGGACACCTTTGTACAACCGTATCGACACCACGATAGTAAACTGTATCACTAATGATCATATAATCTTTGGCTTGGTATTGAATACATCGCTATTCAGAGCGAGAGGTGTTAGACCTAAAATTTTGGGGTTGGAGATAGACCAGTATGTCCCTGTACCACAATTCACTTGACGATATCAGAAATAGAGTATCATCCATGATTGATGCTTGGGATGTTAAATCGTTGGATGACGAGGGAAGGTCACAAAGTAACTCTACAAAGACGAGAGATTTCTTTGATTTGGATTTGGTGAATTCTAGATCAAAATCCTGCAAAATTGCTATCCATTTGGAATATTTGTCCCCCAGTAATTGACGCGACTGAATGTAGGTCATAGGGTTGCAATCTGACACAATGGTAGTTTTGCGAAAGAGTACATAGTGTCGAAATCTTTGTACTGCTTAAACGGCTGCTAAAGCCAACTTTTCAACATAAGAGTACTTGCTTTCTGTATCATTAAGATTACAACTTAAGTAATATATAGGATGTTCAATTCCGTTATCTTCTTGCACTAAAACCATAGCGATGGTTGTATCTCCAGTGGTGAGATATAGGTTGAAATATTTTTGATAGTCAGGAGCGTACATTAATGATTCTTTTATCAGGGAATCTTTTAAAGCATCAAAGGAAGCTTGTGCAACCTGGTCCTAGTGGAAGGGTGCTCCTTTTTCAAAAGACGAGTATAACCTTTAGTGAGCTCACATAATGTGGAATGAACCTCCTTAGAAAGTTAGCTTTCCCTTGGAGTCTCTAAATCTGAAGAAAATTTGAAGGTGGAGGCATGTCAAGGATTACCTAAACCTTAAATGGGTCGAGTTGAATTCAGTCCTTAGAAACTACAAAACTAAGCAATCTACCAAAACCAACACAAAACACACATTTGTGTGGATTGAGTTGTATCTTGTATTGTCAGCAACGTAAAAATATGGCTCTCAATTGTTGCGGATGATCAGTTTGTTTTCACGAATGGGCAGGGAGATCGTCGAGATATGGTTGAATGATGTGTTTGATGTCATTGAAGGTGTAATTCATTGCCCTTTGAAAATTTTCCCCTGCATTCTTCAAACTGAAAGGTAATTTACGATATGCAAATGTGCCCCACAGACATATAAATGCAGTTTTTGACTAGTCCTGTGGGCGGATATTGATTTGATTGTATCCAGAAAATCCATCCATGAATGAAAAGATTTCTCATCTGGCACATTCATTAATAATCTGGTTGATAAAGGGTGTAGGATAGTTGTCCTTTGGACATGCTTGATTTACATCCCTATAATCGATGCACACTCTAATTGTTCCTTGTTTTTTCATCATGGGAACAATATTTGATACCCAATCAGTGAGAGGAATAGGGTAAGTGAAGCCAGCACGCAAAAGTTTTTCAACCTCTTCTTTAATGGTAGCGGCTTTCTTTGGTAGCGGTTTTCTTCAGATGGACGGGTCGAAGCCATTGTCGTATTGGTTTGACATCTGGATACATCTTGATTTCATGTTCAACAATTCTCACCATGCAAAGACATCTCTAAATTCACAAAAAAGAGCACTAAATCTCTAGTTCTAATGGAGAACAAGATTTGCCAACGTGAATATTCTCTACAATATTAGGTTTGGCCGAAATATTAATGGCGATAGTTTCTTCAATGTTGGACAAATTTCGCTCAGAATCTACTTTATTTACAAAATTTAATAAAAAATAAAAAATTGAAGGATGATTGAGGTCGTCGAATAATCTTCATTGTTATCTCGAAGGTGGGAATGATGGTGGTAATCTTCCCACGGTGTCTCTTCTATCATCATTGATTGGATGATCCCTTCATCTGTAGAATGTATACGAGACCAAAGATCAGAAGAAGTACCATATTCTAAAGACCTATCTACCCAAACACTCGTCGAGTGTTGATTTGGGTTTGTCGTGCAAGCACAGAAAACTGATTGCTACAAAGATTCGATGGGGCTTGGTGGCAACACCTCACGATGATCCTCACCATCAAAATAGTTGGAACTCTTCTTAAACTCAGATGATGTAGAAGAGATCGTTTGACAAGTTTCCACTATGGCCACTTCCACGAAACTAGATGGAGGCAGGAGGGCAAAAGTACCCATTAAGGAAGGTTCTTTTAGGAGACCTACTCCAACATTTTGAAATGATTATGAGCTTCCATGGATCAATGGAATGCTTCCAGTAGCTTGTGAACTATTAGCAAAAAAGGCTATTTGGTCAACAATTGTGATTCCACCTTGGAAGGGAAATGAAATCTTTCTAAAATATGTAGACATGACGATAGCCATAGCATAAATCCAGTGCCTTCCTAGTAAAATATTGTAATCAAGGTTTCCATCAATGACCTCGCCATCAATTTCTACTGTCTTGCCCCTTAGTTCAACTTGCAAGTTACTTAAGATCCCATATGGAGTGTACGTTCTTCCATCGAATGCTTTTAATGTTCTTGGTGATCATGACAAGGGTGGTTAACCAGGAGTTTTCCAGCAACTCATTGACATAATACAGGTAGATGCCCCCTCATCAATGATGGTTCGATGAAAATTTTTATGGAGGATTTTTACCTATCTAAGGAAAGCGATTTGGGCCAGTAATTAAGGTGTATATCCTTTATGGTTAAAGGTCACAAGATTGGAATCTGTTGGATCAATCCCACCTATTGCTGAAAACAAAGCCTGCTTTTGGGAGGGACAATTTTGCAATACCTCAAGTGTCGACATAGCGGATGGTGATTGAGCCAAATCCTCCACATATTATAATTCTGAGCAGCTCGAGCACGAGGATTAAATGTTGATTTATGTATGACTCCCTTTGGCGACTTTATAGTTAATTTAGGAATAATAGGTGGAACAACTTCTAGCGAAGTTGTTGTTGAACCACTAGGTTGATCTGTAGCCTGGTTGTTTAATGACAATGGATTCCCATAATATTTACTCCTTGTCGATACCAAAGCATCATTTTGCTTTTTTGAGATGGATAGCATTATCACTTGGGATGTGGAACCATTATTGATAGCAACCACATTAGTTTCTGGGTTTGGAAACGGATTATTCAACACCACTAAGGTATTCGAAGCCTTCAAAAGTTTTGAAACCTCATATCAATGTGGAAAATCTCTTGCATAATGCTCCTCATTACATATCAAGCATGGATAATGAGGAGGTTTCTTTGTGCAGTAGGGCTTTCAGATGACTTTTGAGGAGTAGGATTCTCCTATTTCTTCTTATTATTTTTCCCTTTCTTCTTACCCCCTAGTTGCTTTGGATTTTTGCCCTTGTCAAATGACACGACATTAATCTCCAAGGCAAGAGAATTGTCATTTTAATTTTGACTAGAAACAAAAAGAGCTTGACTACATGGACCTCTTGTGGTTTGCATGCTTGAGGCACTGATCACATTGTCACTGGTGTGAGAGTCCCTATTCGATTTAGGTGGAGGGGAAGTGAAAAAAGCTGGTCTAGTAGCATTAGGAATTTTGTCGTAGAGTGTGCTAGATTGAGTATATATCAAATCTAAATATTGAGCACGAACAATGACTTGCTCTTTAGCGACAATTCCTCCTTTTGCCACATCCTGAGTGATCGATGGCAATAAGGACTTAATAAACCACTCAGTTAACAACTGATTAGGAACATACGTCTTTACCATTCGAGGACGATGCCACCACTCATGAATGTGATCAGATATGTGAGTGGACGTGGTCTGTTTAAAATTGGTAAGGAGTTCTATTCCCGTTTCGTACCTAATGGGTAACTGAAAGTGGGTTAGAAAAGTAGTGGCAAGGAACTTGAAGTTATCAAACGAAGATCTAGGCAATTCAATATACCATTTCACTGCTGGACCAGTGAGCGTTATTTGAAAAATGCAAAGCCTAATCAAATCATCATTTAGGGTGTTAGATGAGCACCAAAAATGAAAATTAATTATGTGATTCAATGGATCTTCACTTGGATTTCCATTGAATTTAGGAATATTAGAGGGAAGTTTATGAGGAATCACTGGCCACCAAGGGACGTACGCAATTGGATCATTCATCAGCCGGTTCAAATCCAGTAATTCTAGAGTTGCTACAAAAGGCAACTGCTAATTCAGGTTAGGTGGAGCATACCCAGGATAAGATGGAATCGCCTGAGCAGAAGGTCTTTGCATACCAGCATAATGTATCTGATGCTAGTAACTTTGATAAGGCTGTTGGACATAACTAGTATAGCATGGTTGTTGATAACCGTTTTGAAAATGCGACTATCCATAACCTACAAAGCCTTGTTGTTCAGGTCCTTGGTAGGCTTGATATTGACCAAATCCAGTTTGAGCTTGTAAACCAAGCCCAAACTGAGGTTGGGTTTGCTGGAATTGTAGTTGTTGGTATTGTGGCCACCATGGTTGTTGGACCATTTGTTGTTGCCCAATACCACAGGATTGATCAAGTTGTGGATTGACAATACCCGTTTGTGTGTGAGTCATTCCATATAAAGGAGCACTAACTTGAGGTTGCGATTGAGCCATAGAAACAAGTGGTTGTTATATCACAACCTGAAAGACTTGAGTCTTCTGTCTTGAAACTTGAGGTTGCAAGGAAGAAGAAGCAGCTTGAGGTTGAGACACAACAGGCTGTGTTTGTTCTTGCGACATAGTCATAATAGCAGGTGTAGTGGGAATATTCGACATAGGTTGCATCGGTTGTGTTGGATATAAAACCCTTGGTTGTTCTAGCAGTATTGGTATCTAACCACTAGATTTAATTCTAGCTTGACCTGAATATTGTTGGAAACTCCCCTATGGTTGTTTCGTAGGAGGAAACAATGAAAAAGCATACTACATTCCATATGACGGCAGTCCAGTGTTTAAAGGATATATTAGCCTTTGAAAACTGGTTTGCTCAAACTGATACTGGCTTGCATGATCAAATTGCTGCGTTTCAACATAAGAAATACTAGATGGGATTCCGAGTGAATAAATGGAAGCAGGCCATGGTGCCAAAGTAGCCCCTCAGTGGATTCCAGCTAGTGATTGATAACCAGCTTGAACAAATGGTATACTAGCAAACATTGTAGGAATAGTAGTAGGAGGTTCTACTGCAGCTGCATCAGATGACACATTCCTAGATGTTGATGGTTGCTCAGACATGTTTATTTTATCCAAAACATTTCCTAGAGATTCGACAGGAGCTTACGATGAAGGAGGATTAAAAGAACCAAACTCAAGAGTAGAAGGATACAAATGAATCCCAATTCCAAAATGAAACGAGGTACTAGATGGGGGATCCTCTACTATCTCCTCTATAGCAATCAGACTAGGTGGAAGAGGTAGATCACAAGGTATGTAAAATATTTCTAGGGCTGGAGAAGGTATAGCTTCTGTAGTGACAAATAATGGAGTGGTGACACCTTCTGAATACTGAAACTCAACTTCCAAATGTTCAAGTAAATGAACTTCAGTCTCAAAGGGAGGTTCTTTAAAATCTATTGGTTCAAATCTAGCCTCGATTTCAACTGAGAGGGGTTCTGGGTCAAATATAAATGGAGTTGTTTCAGGTACAGAAGTGCTTACTATTATAGTAGGATTAGTTCTAATGTCCTCTTGTAACTGCGAAAATTTTTCTCTTCAGGAAAATGTACCAGAAATAATCGGAGTAACTGTAGCCTCTGATGATGTTGAAATAAAAGTTTCAAACAAACTAGATGAATTGAAATTAGTCAAATGAGATCGCTTTGTCCGGATTGGCTTCGCTTCTAGAGTCAAAGGCGAATGACTCGCTAGTCTCTGCGAATGATGGGGTTTTGATTGACTTTCTTCCAAGATTGCAGATTACTTGATCAACTCAAAATTAAGGGGAAAAAGATGTTATTCTGAATTCAATTAATTTTAATGATGCTTGGACACAACTTTGATTTTTCAGTTTTTAAGAGTCAAGAAAAAGCTAAAGATGACTCTAGTCTCCTTCGATTTTTAATGAGCCTAAAAGGACAAGTGCTCAGATGGACCTTTTCTTTTAAAGAGTTGAAAAGGAATGAAAGTGACTACTCCATAAAATCTAGACAAAGGGATTACCAAACCAATCACAAAACTGCAATATACACCTTGGTGATAAATTAAAGAGAAATTACCAAGGACTTATGTACAATAGTCAATCTTACTGAATGTTGTGTTTAGTGCATTGTGATCAATAAGGCAACAGACTCAGATTCCTATGGATAAAGGATATAAGCCTATTGTGGTCTCCCAATATATACGCAATGGTACGGGGAGCACAACTTCGTGCTAGCACTTGGCGTATCAAGGAGGAGGAATCACCCAACCTTCAATGAAAATGATAGCCACTAGTTTTAATGACGTTGAAACATGTCTCTAGCCTAGACCTCTAGATATGTTACGTTAAGTTCCAAAGCATTGTTAGGTTCATTGAAATTTATTTTAAAGTTGATCTTGCTTAGATTTTGCCTTTCAATGGTTCACTGCATGATCATAATATGAAATTCCTAAGATGCAATCTACAATGATAAACAATCTTTGTTTATTTTGAGCAATGAAAATCCTAGCTACTAGGGAAAGAAAATTACAGTGCTCTTAAACAAAGAGAAAAGAGCACTAGTGCATTTCCCTAAATCATATTTTCACACACAAATCTAAAAATGCAAATGCATGTATTTGTTTTCGTTCTCCTTAATGTGAAAAATGCCAACAAGGAAAAGCAGCAAAGATCTGAAATATTTCATTCAAAATGACATTTTCGACAATTTCTTCTTCAAAAGAGAAAGGAAGACTCCACGACACTTTTCAATTTTGAATAAAAATGCTTTCAACACTTTGAATATAAACAAATCAGATCAAATACATAAAGAAAAGTTCAATCGATTATCAAAGAAAGGAAGAATTCAGGGCACTTCTCTTTTCGACACAGAACGACAATTACGACAATTTTTACATCAAAGCGACAAATTGATTTAAACAAATTTTCGAAAAAGGATTGTAAATGATGAACAAACACACAAAAACATTCACTAATCCTAATCTAATTAAGGGTGATTTATGTGATGCATACTGGGTTACAGTGGAAGACAGTGCGATGGTCGAGGGAGCACAACTGAAATGGGTTTTGGCTCAGATGTGCAGTTGTTTTCAATGAGTTAAGCTGAGTTTTAATGAACAATAAAGAGCAAGGTATGAAGGAATGTATTGGGACATTACTTAGCTACCAAAAATGCATCTAGAATGCTTGTAAGTCAAATGTTTAATTCATAAACTAAACCAAAGATTAACTGAAGCAACATTCATCTACTATGCAATTGTAGACCAAGAGTAGTTCGAAGGCTACCTGGCTGACTTCAGGCTCTATCTATACTTTATAAAACAAACAATAACAACAAACAAACATTTGTTCTTCCCCAGCGGAGTCACCAATTTGTTTATGGGGAAACTTGTATTTCTAAAGAATGCTAGCCCTCTAGGTTTGGCAGCTACCCTAGAAACAACAGTTTAAAGAAATTCAATGATTTATTCTATGTGTAACAGATAAGAGAAAGAAAATGGAACCAACCTGGAGCTTCCTCTTAGTCCCTTGTTTTCTCTCTCTCCCCTTTGACAAATCCCGCAACACCTCCCCATACTTAATACGCTTGGAGAGTACTTGCAAAAGTACAATAACAAAGAATCATCAAAGCGTCATGATCTATTACAACATAAACATTACATAATCAGATATATAATGAACAAATGATAGCATTCACAAATGATAAAATTCACAATTGCATAATCATATAGAAGAAAAATTGAAGAATTTTATTAATAGAAGGGAGAATTTAAACCCAGTTGTTTGATCCAACATCATCCTCCTAGCTTCAATCCTTCTTCACCACATGAAATAGAAATATCACACCAACAATACAATGCTCCTTCTTCAATTACAAACTATCAACACTTCCTAGCAATTCATAATATTCCAGCCTCTAGAAATCTTGCATTGGAGATCCATTTATAGATGTGTGCAAGGGTGTGAGTCATCCATGGGGTTTGATTAGTGTTATTCCACTTGGAGATTTCTTAGATCCCTTATTCATCCTTGGGTGAATTCAGAGAGGCAAGTGGCACAAGAGAAGTTTCTAGAAGATTCCATGAGCAACCACCTGGCAAACTATCTCAGACATTTGTCCATCCTCGCCCATCACACCCTATAGAAGGCCTAATCAATATGCATCACACCCTGGTAGTGTACCACTCAGTATGCATTGCGCTTTGCCAGTGGAGCAGTCAATATGGTTTAATTTAGGCCATTCCTAGATGGTTTCTCAACTAGAAATTTTGGGGAATGTTCTATTCATATGACTATGTTCCTTTAGGACATGAAACAACTATTTTAGGGGTTAATGAGCCCTAGTTTATCGACATATAAGTTTTGGTTTGATGTGCCCAAATATGTCTATAACATGTTCCCAGCTTGATAACTAATGTAGGCATCTACGGTAGCCAACCAGGGTCTTCCCAAGATGAGAGGATACCCAGTGAATTTGCCTTTGGTTGGAGAACCAGGAAATCAGTAGGATACTCCCAAGAATTGATGGAGACCATTACATCTTCCACAATCCCTTTAGGGGTCATGGTAGAGTAGTCTGCTAACTGTAGCACTATTGTGGTCTTTCTCAGGGAACCCTGAAGGTTGAGCTTGAGCATAGTGTCCTTGGTCATCACATTAATGGTAGCCCCTAAATCAATTAGGTTATGGGCGATTATGGTGCCATTGATATGGACATCGACTACAGGGCTTCCAGGGTCTAGATATTTCGAACAGATTACCTACCCCAACATCAGGTCGGACAGTTGTCCTATGACATTGATAATTGGAGCATCTCTCCTGTGCCTATCTGGGTGCCTAAAGCACTTCTCTTTGATCATCTTGTTGTATATAGGCACATCCTTGATGGCTTGGAGAAGTGCTATCTTTACACATAATTGTTTCAATTCTCCCAGAAGTTCATTTTCTTGTGGGGTAGGTTGTGTTGTTCCAGATAATCTCTCGGGAAAGGGTGGAATGACTTTTGGTTCACTTTCCTCTTTTTCTTCCTCATCCTCCTTAGGGGGAGGCTGGTTGTCTAGGAGAACCTTCCCAGATCATAGGTTAATCTCATGAATCTCCATAGCATAGGTCGGGCATGATGTGTCCCCACTATATACCTGTTGGGCCTATCTGTTATTTGAGTTCGAGTTCGGTTGAGTAGGTATTTAGGGTTGCCTTGGGGGAGCAGGACGCAATGGTTGTGATTGAGCAGGTGGTGGAGGAAAAAGAGCAGGAGGAGAATTATACTAGGGCCTCCACCCCTAATGAGGTTCATTCCATTGAGATTATGGCTGAGCATAGGAGTGAAATGAATGGGTAGCTGGCTGAGCATGTTATTGAGATGGATATGACCAAGGAGGGGTTGTGGACCAAGAAGGATGTGCAGGGGGGACCCCAAGAAGGCATGGAAGTGGCTTGATTGGTGTTGTAATATGTATGGGATTTCCCTTACATTCCCTACTGGTATGGTCTGGGCCCATGTGGCCTCCTTTGGTTCATGAAATATAGTTTTTCAGTGGCTCCTTTGGCCCCCTAGTGTGCAGCTTTAAGTCTAGGCAAGGAAGGGCACTGATTCATAGAATGTTCTTCTTCACAGACTAAGCACACTTTTATAGAGTTCAATGGACATTCGTTCCTAAGATTCCTTCTGGTTCAACTAGGAAAAAAATGGCCAAAGCCCTCTCTGCTTCCTATTGTTTTCTTTTGATATGCAATGTATCCATTTGCATGGCAAGAGTCTGCATCATCTCGATCTTGAAATCTTCTAGCATATTTCCAAATTCACCTCTAAGGGATTTACTGGATGAGGATGTATTGGCTAAAGGTGGACATCCCCAACCTCTCTTTCTGGCTACCCTAGAATAGTTTCTAAATGAAGTCTTTATGTCTTCATAAGGTAGTGGGTAGATGTCCCCCCTAACCAGAAAATGGAGGGTATTTAGAAGGTCTTTAGGGACTCCTTTATGCAGGACCAACTTTAGAGATTTGAGGTTAAGTGTGCACTTGGCCCTTTTATAACTGAGCTAAAAACTCTCTTCATAATCTTCCAAGGATTCATCGCTTCCCATGGTCATTCAGAAGATTTCTTCCTTGGAATCCTTTGACCTACAGTAGATCTGGTATTTGTTGTTAAAGGCTTGCTGCATCTGAGCTCAAGTTGTGATGTTGTTGCCAGGTAACCCCATGAACCAGCACAATGATGCATCCTTGAGGGTAGAAGGAAACAATTTCAACTTCTGCTCATCTTCTACATAGTCGTAGATTCGAAGGATAACAACAAATTCAATCAAGAAGGTATCAGGATCTTCGGTAGTCAACCCATGGAAGTGAGGTAAGGCTGAAGGACTTTTTTTCTTCATTTTAGTGTGCCCATTTTTCTCTCAGATAGGAAAGGTACCCTATACTCTTTCCCCATTCCCTCTAACGTTTTTGTTTTTAGCCATGGTCTCAGGAGGGATGGTTTCTTGCTCTTCTTCTGCTATAGGATCTCCGTATATCTCTGGTGGTTCACCTATATGTTCTTCTGGATCATTGCCACTGAAGAAGAGAGAAGGGTGACTTTCTGATGCGGTGGGGCTGTTGGGTAGGAATTTTCCTGAATTATCTCTGGTCCTACGAGGCATGAAAGGAAATCTCTTTTTGGGTGATTTTTGGTTTTTTTTTTCTACTTGCACCTACAAAACTGAAATGGATTGAACAACAAATTGAAACTAACTAAAATGAACTTGCTGAAATGCAATTGTAGAATTGAAATGAAAGCAAGGAAATGACTAATCCACTTTGCTGGAATGGAAATTGCATAATTGAAATGAAAGCGAGGAAATGACTAATCTACTCTTGCTGAAATGGAAATTGCAGAATTGAAATGAAAGCAGGAAATGCCTAATCTACTTTGCTGGAGTGGAAATTGCAAAATTGAAATGAAAGAAGGAAATGCCTAATCTACTCTTGTTGAAATAGAACTTGCAGAATTGAAATGAAACAACTACTCTATTTTTGCTGAAATAAACTACTTAGTAGAATGTTACAGTAGAAAATAGACAAAAAGCAGTAATCACAAAATACTCTGACGCTTCCTCAGCAACGGTGCCAAAAAGTGGTGAGCACCAGTATTGCAGCAATAATGCTGCAACTCCTAGGGCTTCCTACTTTATTTTTATCAACCTGGTAGTTCATAACAAACTTGGAAGCGACGGTGCTGTATGCACAAGTACTAGCTCTTACTGCAGGCTATCACTTGGTCAACTGGCGCAAGATCACTAGGAGCTCAAGCTAACTTCTATGAATTCTCAGAAGAAGATTTTAACTGTGATGAAAGAAACCTAACTCTACAAGGACTATTCTACCTACAGAAAGAGAAGGAAAGCTGAAATGTAATGCAAACCCTAGCAAACCCTAATTTACCTACTAACCCTACTTTTGCAGGAAAAGAGATGAAAACTAATGAAATGAGTGCCATTGACTACTGAAAATATAAATTGCATTTATTCAAGTTACTTCTAAAATTAAATGAGAAGAAAACATCTTTTTGTGCTTTTGAGTGTTTTTATGTGGAGTTTTTGTGCTTGTGATTTATCTGGTTGTGATTGTGTAGAGGTTTAGTGGCGAAGGAAGATGGAGTTGGGTTTTGCAGAGGTGGAGGAAGGTGTGGATAGGTCATATGAAGCCCCTAGTACCCTTTTTAAGACTTCCATTATGATCAGATTTCAAAAAACCACTTACAGGGAATTCTATAAGAGGCTAAAGGGGATCTACAAGAGGATCTATAGGAGGATCTACAAGAGGAGGCCAAGATCTATTTTTGGAGTTTTGAAGGTGAAAAAATGTTGGAAAAGGGTAACTGAAGGCTAGATGAAGGTGGTGAGGTGTCTGGAGCTTGTCAAGGAAGATCAAGAAAGAACATGATGGTTGGATTTGTTCAAATGGAAAGAGGGAAGCTTATGGAGAAAAACGCAAAAATTAGGGAAGCTTGGTGAAATGTTGCGAATGACTTGGGAAATCTATGAGAAGTGAGCAGGTGCTGGCTATTTTATGGATGTATGGTGAGTTGAGGTGTCCTGCAAGAGATCTGCACATCTGCTTACAAAAACTAATCAAAGAAAGGACTAACTATACTATGAAAACATAAATTTCCCTAGCTTGACCTAAGTTCTGACCTACAAATAGAAAATGTTGAACAGTAACCTTTGAACAGAAAATCATGCAGAGAGATCTACGGTAAAATAATAGGAAATTATCTAGGCAACTGAATCTGAACCATTATATCAATCTTTCCAAATCAATTCATCACACTAGAAGTTGCATGGAAGAGAAAAAACTGTGTTTTTGGTGGCAACAGTAGTGCTTTAACCTCAAATCATAGTCCCAGGAAGGGAGAAAGGAGATCAGGGCCTGCTATTGGCCTTTTTGAATCTTATTTTGTCACTGTAGTAACCTATTTTGAGAAAATGAAACAAAAACAACGATGCAAACCATCAAAAGCAACATAATCTAAACAAAGTAAAATGAATCTATGTAATAGAAATTAACTCATGAACTGAAGCAAAACAATATAAGTACATAGAAAGAGGTGCTGGGCAGCTTGGGTTGGCCCCTAACCCAAGAGTTTTAGCCCTTTGAAAGAGATCAATGCTGGCTCAAAAATTGTTTCATCTTCATTATCAAAAATAATAGTCACATTACATGAATTGTTCTAAAAAAGGAACTCGAAAATAAGCTGAACAAGCACTGCACAAAAGTGAGAAAATTCTACTAATGACTGGCTAACATCTAACTAACTTACTAAGGCTCTAAGCCCCCATATTTGTACAAATGGAGTCCTCCAATAGTCCTCCTAAAATAAAGGGGCTTGACTTGTGGAACTAGAGATAGACAACAGTTCTTCTTGACTTGCTCTGCTGCCCCCTTGGATGCATCAATGTGGTTGTTTGTGCTCCAAGTTTCTGATGGAGGATTCAAGGTAGGGAGTCATAAATGAGGGGGAAACCCTCCTACAAATCCTCTCCCTTGTTTCCCTTGAATATTGGCTGCCATGTTCTCATTAATCCTTTGATTTTGTCTAAAAATTGACCAAAAATCTGCATAAAGCACACATTAGACTTCATGGCATAATGATTAACCCAATTCACTCTATTAACATAAATATAATAAAAAGCATGAAATAAACTAATGAGAATGGTGGATTAAGATGAGTTAGGAGGCTAAATGAGCCCATATAAATACCCATTTCTAGGGCTCATCACTTTGGCTATCACAATCTATCCTTATACCTCCCTATACTAACCCCATACTTGAACACAATCTCTACAACCAAACTGCTTCCTCGCTTGCATGAGTGGCTGCCATGTATTCTACCTCTGTAGTTTATAGTGCCACTATAGATTATTTCTTACTCATCCAACTGACTGCACCTCCAAATAGGTTAAACACATACCCACTTGTAGATCTTCTCTGATCCAAATCTCCCTCCCAGTCTGCATCAACAAAGCCATGAATATCAAACACTCTCTCCAATCCTGATCTTCCTTGGTAGCACAAACCATAATCACTAGTGCCATGCAAATACCTGAAAACCCACTTCACTATCATCCAGTGCTCCTTCCCTGGTTTTGACATAAACCTGCTCAATACTCCTATTGCATGTGCAATGTCTAGTCTAGTATAGACCATCGCATACATCAGGCTACTGACTGCACTTGCATATGGAACATAGGACATGTCCTCTTCCTCTTCTTGTGTCTTGGGATACTGTTTAGTAGATAATTTTACACCTACAAGAATAGGAACCTTCACCAGTTCACTATCCTGCATATTAAACCTCTACAATATTGTCTTCACATACTTCCTCTGGTTTAACCAGTGCTTCCTCTTTGTTTGATCTCTTTTAACTTCCATGCCCAAAATATAGTTTGCAACACCAAGGTCTTTCATGTCAAATTTGGAGGACAAATGGGTCTTCAAATCCTAGATAATTTCTTTGTCATTTCCAAACAACAACATATCATCCACATATAAGACCAGATAGATAACACGGTCATCAATTAATTTAAAATACGCATAGTGACCCGTTTTGCTTTTGGTGAAGCTAAGTCCTTGTATAAATGTATCAAATTTCTGATACCACATCCTTGGTGATTCTTTTAACCCATACAAAGGCTTATTTAACTTGCATACCAATTCTTTCTTACCCTTCATCGAAAAACCTTTAGGTTGCTTCATTTAGATCTCCTCTTTCAGATCCCCATGAAGAAATGTTGTCTTCACATCCATTTGTTCTACCTCAAAATCAAAAGAAGTAGCAATAGATATAAGTAATCTAATAGAAACTACCTTGGCAACAGGAGAAAAAATATCACCAAAATCAATTCTCGGCACCTGGGAATAACCTTTTTCTACCAACCAAGCTTTGTATTTCTCCACCTTTCCTTCTGCATTTGTCTTCTTCTATTAGGGTTCAGCCCTAACCCCCTTATTTCTATAATAGGGTTGAGTCATAGTTATAGTTGGTTAAAGAGTCAATAAAGCCCATATTAATAATTGTAAGTGGTTGATCTGCATTTAAAGAAGGCACCACAGTTAGTTGCAAATGGGTCATGGTATTAATAAGAACCATGGTACTGACCCATGATATTGCATGTATGAATCCTATATAAAGGATAGAGACTCCCCTTGACGAGCGTCGTGTCTTATTTTGTAATTGAGCCTAGCTCTATTGGAGGTTCGAAGAGGCAAGTGAATCTTACTCTCCTTTCTAAATAATAAAATACATGCTGTTATTTCTTATTGTTCTCTATTCTGGGTGTATTTCTTTGCATACTTGGTATTTTGGTATCTTCTCATAGGTCAAGAGCATAACAAGTGGTATTATATCACTTTCCAAGGTTGGTGGGATCTCCATTTTTAGTAGATTTTTGTTTTTTGGCTAGAGATGTGTTTGAGCATCCTTAAACCACGGGATCTGTCATTGAGTGCATAAACCTGCGGATTTGGGGAGGCATGCATGCAGGAAATACAAGAGGTGGTCACACTTCTTGGACTCCCTTGTAACCCCTATGGGTACCCCTACGAGTAATAGTGCATTAGATAGAACCACACATGGACTGTTTTCCAAGTACCCTCTGGGTATATTGGAAGCCCCCTAGGCTCCCTTGAAACCTTTCCATAGATAATCCGTGGGCCATATTGCTACTACATTACACCGAGAATAGCACTCGGGGAGATTACTCACATGTACGATAGGGTAGTCAGGTTGTACGACTAAGGGTATGGTATATTGCAATCTGTAGCACCTGACACTCCTTGAGACCATAGTTCCCTTGTCCCTCTCTAGATCACACATCATCCTTGCCATATTAGATCTAGCAGGTTAGGTTCTATCGCAACTACAACAATCAGTTCCGCCATTCAGATCTATTAGATCTGCCATTCAGATCTATCAGTTCTGCTAATGAGATCTATCAGATCCACCAATCAAATCTATCAGATCTACCATTTAGACCTAGCAGTTTGGGTTATGTAGCAGTGGCAACAATTAGATCTTCCATTCATATCTAGCAGCAGGGATTCGATCATTGCCACATTCCTACTCATACTCTGCAGTTGAGGTTTTCTCCAACAGATATGACTATTTGTGTGGCTCCTATACCTGGGTGTGATTCTTGCAAGACATTAGGTAGAATTAACTTTGTTGGGAATCAACTACTGTGGTATTCCTAAGCGAGGCGTAAAACTCCTATTAGATTATAAAAAAAATAAAATCTGAGACCCTCCCGGGATGCTTATAGGAGACTTAGCCCATAAGAATCAGATCAACAAGCTGAGCAAGGTGGTACCATTCACTTATCAACATCAAAATTTCAGGTGGTCCCAAATCTCTTTTCACAGTAATGATCAGTGCGTTAGATCGGTGCATGGTACAAACCAGAGCTCAAGCTATGACCAATGCGAAGATCAACACCCTTGAACAAAAGTTGGAGGCATTAACAAAGCATATCCAGACCTTAACTGACACACTCACAAAGGGCAAGTCGGGGGAACAATTGGAGGCATATGATTTTAATGAAAACCTTGAGGGCGAGTCTAGCCATTCTCTTCACTTCTATGGAAACCACCAACAATTACAGTTTCGACCACCCAAGTTGTACATGTATAAATTTGATGGATCTCATCCGGCCATATGGCTAGCACAAATGGAGAAATATTTCACATTGACTCACATCAGAGATGATGCGACTAAGCTAAGTGTGGGAAGCTTGTACTTGGACCAAGAAAGATGGCAATGGTGGTAGTGGCATCAACGCTACTATGCAATGCAACTGACTTGGCAGATATTCTCAAAAGCCCTTTCTGATCGCTTTGACCATGAATCTAACTTTTTGGGTTGTCTTACTAAGATTTGACAGATAGGCACAGTCCAAGAATATATTAAAGACTTTGAAGCATTAGCCTTCTGCACAGGAGGTCTATGAGATGAATTCTACTTGGAATGTTTTATTAGTGGTCTCAAAGATGCCATACAAGCTCACGTCCAACTACAAGACCCAGGCTCATGGCTGGTAGCTTGCAAGATAGCTCATGATGTAGAATGTGAGTTAGTGGCCCAGTCAACTCGTCCAAATTTCATAGCCAAGGGATGCCCCACCCAAGCTCCGAGCACTACCCAAACACTTAAGGTTCAAAAGGTGTCACCAGCGGAAATGGCAGAAAGAAGAAAGCAAGGATTGTGTTACTATTGTGATGAGAAATACTCCCTGGGGCATAAATGCAACAAACCCAAATTCTTCCAAATTGATGCTACTAATCACAGTTCATCTGAGGAAGCCCCACCATTGGAGGGACTAGAGGAGGAAGATGAGGAAAGCTAGCTAGACAATGAGCTCCCCAGTACACCTGAAGAACTAGTTATCTCGCTTCATGCTTTGGTAGGAATTTCTTTTCCCCAAACTCTCAAAATTAGAGGTTTATTAAGGATTGCCCTGTAGTAGTCTTGGTTGATAGTGGCAGTACGCATAACTATCCATCAAAGAGTCGCTGAAGCAGTGCATTGTTTTTTCAGAATCGTCTCTAATTTCCAGGTCTAGATTGTTGATCAGGGGGCAATGAAATGTGAAGGTCATTGTGAAAATTTCAAACTTCAAATGGGGGACTATCACCTAAAGACCCAAAAAAGGGCCACCATGGAGCTATATCCCAATTTAATGCCATCCAAGCCTTCGAACCCACTTCTCTTCATATTCATCTTGAGATGCAACAGGTCTTAAAAAACCATTTGCAGGTCTTTGATAAGCCTCATGAGCTTCCACCCTCAAGAGGGGAACATGATCATAGAATTACTTTAGTCCTAGGGGCACAACCGCCAAATGTGTGCCCATGTAGATATCCTTTTGCCCAAAAGAATGAAATTAAAAAAATCATCAAGTCACTCCTGAAAGCTAGTGTCATTCGTCCTAGCATTAGTCGTTATTCATCGCCTATGGTCATGGTGCTTGAGAAAGATGGGGAATGGCATATATGTCCAGACTTCAGGGCCCTCAATAAGCTGATGGTCAAAGATAAATTTTCCATCTCGATTTCTGATGATTTGCTAGATGAACTAAATGGGGCTCAATTCTTTACTAAGCTTGACCTTTGCTCGGGTTATCACCAGTTTTGCATGAAAGAAGTAGACGTTCCAAATACTGCATTTCAAACTCATGAAGGACATTATGAATTTCTGTTCATGCCATTTGGTCTCTGTAATGGCCCATCCACTTTTTAGAGCCTCATGAATCACCTGCTCAAACCATATCTTAAAAAATTTGTCCTTGTTTTCTTTTATGAAATCCTCATCTACAACCTCACTTGGGAAAAACATCTTTAGTGTGTAGATCTGCTCTTGCAACTACTCCAGAAGCATAAATTATTTTTCAAATTGTGCAAGTTCTCTTTTGGCATGGAAGAAGTTGAGTATTTGGGCCACATTGTGGGGCATGAAGGTGTCAAGGTGGATCCCAAAAAGATCCAGGCAATGCAGGATTGGCCTCAACCAAAGACCTTGAAGAGCTTGAGAGGATTTTTGGGTCTCACCAACTACTATCACAAATTTGTCCACAATTATGGTCGCATTGCTAGACCCCTCACTCACCTTCTCAAGAAAAATTCATTCCTCTGGAATGATGAAGTGCAACAGGCATTTATAGCTCTCAAACATGCCATGTGTTCGACTCCCGTATTGGCACTACCTAAATTAACCAAATCTTTTGTGATTGAATGTGATTCTTTAGGTACGGGTATTGGTGTTGTCTTAATTTAGGAAGGTAAATCCTTGGCCTTCACTAGCCAACAACTAAGTGGGACAAATCTGGGAAAATCTACCTATGATAAGGAGATGATGGTCATCTTACATTCAGTCGATACCTAGAAACCATACTTATTTGGGCGGCATTTCCAAATCCGCACAGACCATCAAAGCCTTAAATATGTTTTGGAGCAATGCCTATCCTCACCACAAAAAATAAATGGCTAGCCAAAATGCTAGGATATGATTATGAGATATTTTACAAGAAAGGGCGAGAAAATGTTGTAGCGGATGCTTTATCATGCCAATTTGAGGAGGAAAGCACCCTGCTAGCAATCTCTCTTCCCATTCTAGAGTGGATTGAAGAGGCTCACAAGGAATGGTTTTCACATCCTTTGCTATCCCAACTCATTAATAAATTGCAGGCAGATCCAAATTCCACATCGGGCTGCTCTTGGTAGGATGGGATTCTTCGCTACAACGAAAAAGTAGTGATATCACCAACATCCACCCTTAAAAGTCACATTGTGGCAGAGTTGCACTCATCTCCCACCACAAGCCATTTAGGCTTTTAGAAGACTGATGCTCACACTCGACGTTCATTCTTTTGGATAGGCATGAAAAAGGACATTCTTACTTTTGAAGCTAAGTGTGATGTGTGCCAGTGCCACAAAGGAGAAACAATCAAATCCCCAGGCAAGTTACAGCCATTGCCCATCCCTGCCTCAATCTAGACAGATGTTTCTATGGATTTCATTACTAATCAAAGTAGGAATTACTTCAAAATCAATATGAATATTATGGAACAGCAGGTCTAAAACAAGAATTTTCTTCTCCTCAACCGAACATGCAAGAACTACGACCTCTCTCCTCGGGTCTTCAAAACACCTTCACCTTACAGTTCAAGGTTCTTTTAGATAACAGAAACTATCCTCAGATAGGTGGCCCAGTAGGCTTCGATATTAATTCAAAAGAAAAACTTACAGAGCTTACAATATTACAAAAACAGATTGAGAAGCACTCCATCCGATGCCCCTCTATTTTCCTATCATTTCCTTTTATAACTCTCTAAGGAATCTAAGGTTATCTAAGACATGATGCAAAAGCGGAAATAATTGAGGGTCCTGTCGGTATTTCTTACACCGATGGTGTCTACTCAGCTTTTCCAGTACAATAATTTAGCTACAACATGTGACCACATTATCACATTGCTAGCTAATTGTACAAAGATTCTACCAGTGTCATTTTGGACTCCAATCAGAATCATAGTTATCAAACTCATCATCACTAGAGGACAATTGTCTTTCAAATGATTTTTTCTCAAGATTCGCAAGATAGTTGTTTTCCACCATATTTTCGTACTCTTTGTCCCAGCTGAAATCATTCGGATCCTGTCCATCTAGATAGCTATCTTGGAAAGTCTGAAAAGTAGGTTCTTTAATTTTGCCCTTTTCTTTAGCATTTGCTTTAGATGTCTGTCCTTGGTCCAAATTTACTTTGATTTTGTGGAGGTTGTGTTGTTCTGGAGTAAACATGACGTCTTGTTTCTTGCACTTGTTAAGAAAGGGTAATGGATTGATATCAATATCCAAAAAGGAATCTTTATAAACGTTTCTGAACGCCGAGAAGGCTGCATTGCTAGCTCAACACCATCTAGAAGCTCCCAGTTGAATATTTGGAACATATTAGGAGCTAATTCCACTGAATGTTGCACCCAAGATTTATAGCTTTCATTAATGGATGCTTTAGATTGCCATCCTAGCTCAAAAATTACTGAAGTGTATATTTTATTTGAAATCATCAAATTGATTAGATGAACAACATTAGTATTCCAGTTCCCTGAAATAATATTGATTGTGATAAATGCAGTGCGGTTAATCATGAATCGTAACACCTTGGGTTCACCTTGAAGCGTCTAACTGCTACAGTACCTATCTTTTCTCTGTTAATTTTAACATCCCAAAATATTTGAACCAAAGAGCCAGTTGTTTAATTCTTTCAATATTATTACTGGTCTTTATTTCTCTAATAATTTCTTGACAGAAAACCTGTGAAAATGGATTAGGAGAAATTTTCTCTTGAAACCGTAAACTCTAATAATCCCAAGGAGATGAGAAAGTCCTTAGGTATTGTAGAGTTCGTTGGACACATTGGGATGCTCTTATAGATGGTTTTTTTCTACAAAACCCTCCTTTGATTTCCCAGTCAGCAAAATTTTCAAAAATCTCATATTGAGGGAAAGTATCATTGGAGGCATAATTTTCATCATTTCTCTATAAAAAGGATGCCTCTAGTTCTTCAAAAATACCAGGAATCCTTAGTGATCGAAGATATCTCTCTAAGTCTACTTTGAATGGAATGGCTTCTAAATCTAGCATTTGAGCTCCTGTATATATGCTTAAAGCAAAATCCACTCCTCCAATCAACTGATACTAATTTAATACCTTTAAGACCTAAATCATATTTGCAGTGAATTGAGATGACCACATATCAGCCAGTTGTTTAAAATATATCTTCACCTGCATGTTGGGCAAAGGATATATATTTACGAGATCAATATCTAATCTCAAAGATATGTCAACATTTTTTGAATTCCATGCTTGTCATCATC
The DNA here is from genome assembly GCA_000404065.3 of Pinus taeda. NCBI lineage: Eukaryota > Viridiplantae > Streptophyta > Pinopsida > Pinales > Pinaceae > Pinus > Pinus taeda. Next base: position 53,454 of record APFE031161701.1, on the reverse strand, counting down.
TAATCCACTAATTTCTTCTCAATTGCAGACCTACCACTTTCTTAATTTCTTCTATCAAATGGCTTGCATGATTTTCCATAACTCTAAACCTCTCAACAAATGTGCTAAAATTGTCATCCTGAGGTCCTTTTCCAGGTATAATAAAAGGACTTTGTAGAGCTAAAACAAATGCTTTATTCATGTCTCTAGTTAGAGAATCGGCTAAAAAATTAGAGTTGCCTGGTATCCACTTGACATCAAAATCAAATTGCTGAAACCAAATCTGCCAAGAGAGTAATCTTCTTCTAGAAAGTTGTCTTGAAATTTTGGTAGATAAGAAATATTTGAAATTCATAGAATCATTTCTTAGGAGAAACTTCACTGGTGTCAGATATAATTCAAATTTATGTATTCCATTAAATATTGCTAAAGTTTCATTTTCAGCAATATAATAATTCGTCTGGCTAGGAGAAAATTCACCTGACACATATGCACAAACTATTTCTTCTTCTTTTCCCTCTTCGTTCGTCCTTCTTTAAAAAAGAACTGCTGCCCAAAACTAATTAGAAGCATCAATTTGTAATATCAGAAGACCATTACTTGGTGGTTGAAGCTTAGGTAGCTGCTGACATTCTGATTTGAGTTCTTTAACTGCTACATTAGCTTCTGCTGACCATCCTTCTTGAAGATGCTTTCAGATTGGGGCTGTCTTTTCTGATAATATGGGGATGTATCTGTGTACATAGTTCAAGACACCTAAGAATCTTTGAATAGTTTTAGTGTCTTTTAATTCATCGGGAAACTGAGACAGCTTCGTAAGAATATGGGGCTGCATTTGAATTTGTCCATTAAAAACATTAACCCCCAAGAAATCTATACTGTCCTGGAATAAAACCATATTTTTCTCAGAGAGGACTATACCATGCTTTTGAGCTTCAGTGATAAAAATATCTAAATGCTTTAAATGAGTCTCTAAATCTGGACTATGTATAAGAATATCATCAAATATATGTTACAATAAATTTGTACTTCCCAAAAATAAAATCCATGCATCTCTAAAAGAATGCAGGAGCATTTTTAGACAAAATGGGACCACCTTCCACTGATAAAAACCTACAGGACATGTAAAGGTAGTCTTGTGTCTATCCTCTTGCTGGATCTGTACTTGATAGTATCCAGATTTCATATCAAACTTACTTAATACTCTGCTATGTTGAATTTTCTACATGATCATTTCTGGCCTTGGTAAAGGGTAATGGGAACCCCGAGTTATGGCATTCAGAGGTTTATAGTTAATTACCATTCTTGGTTTACCTCTAACTATCTCTAAGTGGTTTCTAACTAGAAACGCTGAACAAGAATAGTAAGACATACTTGGTTTAATAAGGTTCATACTAAGTAGCTCACTTATTTGTTTTTTGATTTCTTGTTCATCTACAGGGGTACAAGGGATTAACTTTCCTTTGACTCCATTGTCATGTTGAGCCACTATCTCTTGTTTTGGACTTTCAATGGTCCAAAACTGTTGGGGATTATTAGAACAGCTTTCCATTAATCTTTTATGTATATCAATCTGCTCTTCGGACCATTTTGGGTCAATGCAGGCCTTTTTCTTTGACTCCACTCTCTTTTCATATACTTGAAAAACTTCTTGCCAATTGTTGGAGTCTTTACTGGGTTTGCGTGAGCCTATTTTGTTCTGGCTATTCAAATTTCTTGCCTCAGAATTTTCTATAGAAATTCTGGGCACAACAACCGCCTTCTTTTTTAATTTAATTATCAGTTTATCTTCACTAACAGTAACTGGTAAAACAGAATTGATAAAAGGCATGTCGAACATTAGACTTGCAGATGGATCAAAATGCTGAATAGCAGAGATTTTTACAATATTCCCCCCAACTTTCAAAGGAATATTATCCACATAGTGTGTTAACTAAATAGATCCTCCAATGGTTTCAGACACTAGAATATTTTGGAGTGGCTTCCAGAGAGATTTAAATAGAGAAGGTCGAGCCAAATTATTATATCCTCCAGTATCAATAAATGCATCTACATTTATCCAGTCATTACAAACTTGGACTTGGACTGGAATGTAGATCAAACTATTGGTCTTGATGATCTTTTTTAAGAGAGTGCTTTCTTCGACTCTGTTAAATTTTTGGACTGGACAACTAGTAGAAGCAACAATACTCTTTTTATATGGACAAAAATAATTAAGTTCAGGCAATATGTTAATTGGCTTCTTACCTATTTGCTTTTGAGCAACAGTTGTATCATAAGAGTCGTCTTCAGAACATCTGTAGTTTCTTTTGTTTCCTCAGTTTCACTGTTGTTAGTCTGATCACTGTAGTGTAGTTCTTCAAAAAAATCACTATATGTACAAGAAGAGCATATATTCATTTTCTATACAAGTGGCAGGCTGCTATCTTCTTCTTCTGAAGCTTCTGTTAGGATATATGCATCAGAAACTTCATCATTAGACACTACTACAGACCAATCATCTTGAAATTCCTCTATATCAACACGGGCTTTTAGCTTAGAAGAGGAATTATTAGGACATTTTCAAGCAAAGTGGCCTTCCTGCTTGCAAATGAAACAACAATTGTTGTTTCTTGGGGTTTTTTGTCTTTTTCAAAAATTTAAATTTGCGAAAAGGCTTCTGGGGTTGGAGACTCTTTTGGGTCTAAACTTTCCATATCTCTTTGATCTCTTCTTCTTTTGAAATGGTGTCCAGGGCAACATTGTTTTGCAGACCTATGAACTAGGTGTAATATCATGTGCTTTCTTATGCCAGCATAGATATTTAACCTTTTCGGTACTTCTAAAGAGAAGATCGACCCAATAGATTTGATCTATCCTTTTATTTTGAACATCAATATCTTTCATAATTAAATCTCCTAAATTTCCTGGAAGCTTGGATAGAAATGCAATTTTCTAAGCAATGTCATTGGAAATATTTGCTTTAAAGACTTTGGCCATAAATTCTTTACCAAATTGGTCAAGATATTTCAAATCTTTTAGTTCCATTCAGCTTAAGTCTGTCAGCAATTTTTTTTTCTCATCTACTAGCTCAGGTACAAATTGAGTATTCAGTAAAAGCTCTAGTGTGGTCAGTCCTTCTTCCATGATAGCTCTATGTTCTTCATCAGATGGTCCTAACCACCAATCATATACAATTCTGGCCATTCTTTTTTCTGCTAGGACCATAATAGCATTATCCAATTTGGTGGTGACCTGCATTTGATACAGAGCACCAATCCATATCCGAATGGATTCTTCAGGATTGGAAGAATGATCTAAATCAAGAATATACCCACTAGTGTTTGCAGCATATAAATCTTCTTCAATGTGTGGGTGCTTTGGGATTTCTTTCAAGACATGAGCTTTATTTTGATTATTTATGGAAGGGAGAATGAAAGAAGGAAACTTAGAGGCTACCTGATCTAGAGTCATAATTTATTTTTTTGAAGAAAATTGTTTATCAGCTTTATAGGCTTCCCCTTTCACACTAGTCATCTTACTTGAAGGTTTTGAGGTTGATCCTTCTGCGCTAGTGGTTGTAAAGGCTCCTTCTATATCTTGAACTTCTTCTTCTCTATCCTAATAATTGGGAGTGCTCATATCAAAATTAAACTTTGGAATCTCTTGGGCTTTTTTCTTTTGTTTTCTTTTCCTTCTTTCCTCTTTGGAAATTTTCTCAGATTGTTGTTCTTCATAAAGTAATCTGAGATTTGCATTGATCAACTCTGATTGCTTACCCAAGTCATCTAGAACATCCTCTGCATGTGCACACCATGTGGTAAGATATTTTCCTATCTGGTGAACTTCGTCAAGATCAGAGGGCTTTGAGAGTTATGTTCAAGTAGTGGTGCACATTCAGCTTGCGTTGGTGGTTGTCTCGACTGAGAGGAAGAAGTACAGAATTTTTTCTTTGGTGGCCACTTTCCACCTTTGACATATCTATGATTTGCATATTGGAATTCTTCAACAGGAAAGAAATTAGATACATATGTTCTAAATATCTTATTAATGGCAAGGAATGACTTTTCTTCTGGAATGTACAATTGGTCCAATGTAGTAGATACAATGGACTCTTTAGATGGATGGCTAAATACATTTTCTGAAACAGATTTATGACCGCTAGTTACTGGTTGCTCGGTTTCAGAGATGGCTAGTAACACATATTTTTTAGGCATGAAAATAGGTCTAGGTACTAATGATCTATCAGGAAAGATTCAGACATGACCATCACTTATAGACATTCTTCTCATTTTGTTTCTTGGAGTGTCTATTGATGCTAGAGATTTGTATTGAATATACCAGTAATTAGGAAGAGATTCGGTATCATATGGAACTCCTTCTACCTGAGCATTACTAATTCCAACGATGACACAATCTTTGAGCATGAGTTACTTTAGCTTAGGATGGATAGTATTTGTAAGCTGGAAAGATGCTTGGACTAACACAGAAAGGTATTCACTATCTTCTATCATTTCAACGCCTTGGACACCGACTAACAATTTCCAACAGTCTTTTAAATGAATATCAGATAAACTGATAGAATAGTTTGGATAAATAGTACCATATTGATATCCTGAAGACAGATTTCTTAATATGGTGCCTATGTGGGCATGATCATAATTCAGATGTCATGTGTCAAAAACTTCAGATATGCATGGAGTGTTTAGGCCATGATGAAACAGTGGGGCTAGTCCTATTCTTATCCCTCCAAAATGCAAATAAGAAAACCGTTTTTCGACTACATATTTCTTGAATTTTTTAATTTCGTCTTCTGAAAACAAGCTTAAACCAATAATCTGGACAGAAGGACCATAAATCTTAATATTTAGCTCAACTTCTTTCAAATAACTTTTCTTCGATAGACTAAACATAGATGGAACCTGATATATTTCTTTTGAACTTAAAACTGGGGGATTCCAATTCTCAGGGTCTTCAACCATTTCATGTTCATTTAAGTCATTCTCAACAGAACGAGAATCTACCTCAATAACAATGCGTCTATAAATATTTGAAAATGATCTTAATAAGTTTTCATGATTATAAACTAGACCAGAGATTGACTAAAGCAGCTAGCAGCTTTTATCTACTCAACAATTGTATAACAAAAGCTTTCCGAAGGCTTCCTGACTGGCTTTAGGCTCTGTCTGTAGTTTATAAACTTAGGACCTAAATGGGGCTTTGATACCAAAATATAGAGACTTAAGCAAAGTAAGCAAAGTAGGACTTACTTCGAAATCAATATGAAGATTATGGAACAACAGGTCTGAAACACGGACTTTCTTCTTCTCAACCGAACATGTGAGCACTACGACATCAGGCAACACGTCAGGCAACAAGTCAGTCATCATAGTGGTTGTGGACAGAATTTCTTTGTATGCTCATTTTTGCACCCCACCCCGCCCTTTTACACCATCTTTGGTGGCTCAATCTTTCATGGACCAGATCTTCAAATTGCATGGCATGTCCACTTCCATTGTGTCTGATCGTGACCCGATCTTCACTAGTAACCTTTGGTAGGAACTCTTCAGGCTACAATGTACCCAACTACAACTAAGTACTTCCTATCATACCCAAACTAATGGTCAAACTGAAGTAGTCAACAAATGTCTAGAGACCTACCTCAGGTGTTTCACTTCAAAAAGGCAACATCTACGGGTACAAGGTTATCTCTAGCCGAATGGTGGTATAATACTAATTATCATGCCACCACGAAAATGACTCCATATGAAGCAGTTTATGGTCAACTCCCTCCTTCACCTACTTCTTATATCCAGGGATGCTCGAAGTAAAAGAAGTGGATCAACTCCTACATAACCGTGCAACCATGTTGGCCCACCTCAAAGAGAATCTCCATCAAGCTCAAAATCGCATGAAGCAATAGGTAGACCAACATTGTTCAGAGCACAAATTTCAAGAAGGGGATCAGGTATTCTTGATGCTGCAACCATATAAGCAAACATCACTCAAAGACAAGGGTTGTCAAAAATTATCTCCAAAATTATATGGACCGTATCAAATACTTCAGTGCATTAGAGAAGTAGCCTACAAGCTAGCCTTGCCACTTCAAACCAGTCTACCAGATTTGGATGAAGAAGGTTAAATCTAGATCGAACTTGAACAAATTCTTGACATGCGACAATAGCACCTGCGAGGCTACACGATCAAGGAAGTCCTCATCAAGTGGAAAGACACCTCTCCAGAAGATGTGACCTGGGAACAAGCCACTGTTCTTCAGCAGTTTTCGTAGGTTCTGCCTTGAGGAAAAGGTTATTTTTATGAGGGAGGGCATGTTAGGGTCCAACCCTAACCCCCTTATTTATGTACTAGGGTTGTGTCATAGTTATAGGTAGTTAAGAGTCAATAAAGTCCATATTAGTAATTTTAAGTGGTTGACCCATATTTAAAGTAGGGACCACAGTTAGTTGCAAGTGGGTCATGGTATTAGATAGATGGTATTAATAAGAACCATAGTAATAACCCATGGTATTGCAAGTATGAATCCTATATAAAGGATAGAGACTCCCCTTGATGAGCATCATGTCTTATTTTGTAATTGAGCCTAGCTCTATTGGAGGTTGCCCCCTCGAAGAGGTAAGTGAACATTGCTTTCCTTTGTGAATAATAAAACATGTTGTTATTTCTTATTGTTCTATGTTCTGGGTATATTTCTTCGCATACTTGGTATTCTGGTATCTTCTCACAAGTCAAGAGCATAACATCTTCTTGAACACCCATTTGCTACTATTGGGTTTCCTTCCCACCGGTAACTCCACCATATCACATGCCTCATTTTTGTGCAAAGATGTCATTTCATCAACCATGGCCTCTTTCCAGAGTTTTCCATCCTTTGAATCTACTACTTCCTTCACAGTTCTGGGATCATCATCAGTAATAGATAAAGCAAAATTTGAACAGAAAGTAGATGGACTATACCTTTCTAGCTACCTTCTTTCTTGAATTGATCTTCTCACACCTAGAGTTTGTGGCTCTTCATCTTCTGATTCCTCTTTTGCCGTAGAGTCTGATTCTTCCTCCTTAAGCTCAAACTCTATCTTCTCAGGTTCCTTTGGTTGGAATTCATGTTTAATAACATATTTCACCTCTCTAAACACCACATCTCAGTTGTACACAACCTTCCTTGTTACTAGGTTCCAAAGCTTATAACCCTTTAAACCATCCTTATACCCAATAAAGATGCACTTTTCAGATTTACTGTCCAACTTGGTTCTTTTCTCCTTTGGAACATGTACATATGCATCACATCCAAATACCCTCAGATGTGAAAGAGAGGGTTTCCTACTAGTCCATACTTCTTGTGGAGTCTTATCCTCCAACGCTGATGAAGGTGACCTGTTGACCAAGTAACATGCAGTATCCACCGCCTCTACCCAAAATTCATGTCCTATCCCGGCACCACTGAGCATGCTTCTTTCCCTTTCCATCAATGTCTTGTTCATTCTTTCTGAAACTCCATTTTTCTTAGGTGTGTATGGAGTACTCTTTTGTCATGCTATACCACACTTCTTACAGAATTCCTCAAATTCCTTGTTGTAAAACTCTCCACCGTTATCTAACCTCAACACCTTTATCTTCTTCTTTGTCTGGTTTTCCACTAGAGCCTTAAATTCTTTAAACCTATCAAAGACTTTAGGTTTCTTCTTAAGGAAATATATCCATGTATTCCTTGAGAAGTCATCTATAAATGATACATAGTACATAGACTTACCCAGTAATAGAACCTTCACAGGTCCAAACACATCACTATGCACAAGTTCTAATATTTGTTTCGCCCTCTTACCACCATAGGGGAAAATCACCCAATTCTGCTTCCCATATACACAATTTTCACAGAAATCAAAATCTAGAGAGCTATTACTCATACCTTCTACCATACCTTTACCATGAAGTATTGAAGGCCCTTCTCTCCAATATGTACAAGCCCTTGATGCCACAGCATGGTCTTCTCTCAAGAGACCACTAGATTTTTTGCTCCATTTTCAGGAACTATAGAATTGTTGCACCAATCAACAACAGTGTTACCTTGTAGCTTGTACAAAGTTCCAATCCAAACTCCTCACATTAATACCAATGTTGCTCGAACCATCTTGCAGGTATCCTTCTCAAACACTATTTTTACACCTGCATCATCCATCTTGCTTATGGAAATCAAATTTCTGGCCAATGCAAGAATATGCAGAACACCCAGAAGTGTTCTAACCCTTCCACCTTTCAACTTAAACTTTACTTTTACATGACCAACGATTATAGTCTTCTTTTCATCCCCTAAGAGGACATCATGACCATCGTATTTCTTATACTCGCAGAACCACTCTCTATGTGGAGTGAAGTGAAAGGATGCACCTGAGTCAATCATCCATGCCTCATGATCTACATGTGTACTTGAAGAAGCCAAGTACACATACCCACCTTCATTTGAGGTGGTTTTTGCCTCTGTAGAAGGAGCATCATCAGATCCCTTTCCTTTTTCAAGAACATTAGATTTATAATCCCTTTTGTAGTGCCCTTCCTTTCCACATTTCCAGCAAACTACCTTTATAGGTTTTCCTAGAGATTTAGATCTCCCTATAGACTTAGATCTCCCACTCAATGACTACTTTTGTTTCTATTTGGGGACCATCCTCATACAAGCAAGGCATCACCATCAGGCTCTCCAGATTTTTCCATCTCATCTCCTTCATCAACAAGGATGAGACTATTTCATCAAACTGCAAGGCAGTTGCATTGCTACCTACTGTAATAACTAGACTATCCCACGAATCTGGTAGAGAACACAACAAACTAATGCACTTTTCTTCATATGAAATTTTAATATCAACAGATAATAACTGAATTACCATAGTATTAAATGCATTCAGATGATCTATCACCGAGTCTCCATCTTTCATCCTCAAGTTATATGACTTTTTCTACAGGAATAGTTTATTCACCAGAGACTTAGATCAGTACAAAGTCCCTAACTAGTCCCACAAAGCCTTCACCATAGCTTCCCCCGATACATTCAGTAATACTGAATCTAAGACACATAATCGTATTGTGCTCTTTACCTTCCGATCCAACTTCTTCCATTCTTCATTAGACACTACCGTTGGTTTAGTACCTGGATCTACCACGATCCATTGATCTTTATCCACCAATAGATCCTCCATATTGAGTTTCCACAACTCAAAACTCTAACCATTAAATTTCTCGATCGCTATCTTTCCACTGCTCACCATCTTATTTCACCACCATAATCGATCTCACAGATCTCCCATTGAACAAGGTCTACCACAAGCCCAAGTGAAACCCCTCAACAACAAAGGCATTCCCTTGAAGCCAAAATAACTCTGATACCAAATCTAGGTTTTAACCCTGTATAGAAACTACCTACATATGAATTCTAAAACACATAAAATAAACAATGCTAGAGCATAACACATAAAACACATATACACAGAGATTTTCCCTTGGATCCCAAAACTAGGACTACCAGCTTGGCTTTTCATTATGTTCCATTCAATGTTACAATACATATTTCTAAATTTTGAAGCATCCAATACCATCACATCCAAAACCATGGACCAAAAACCATTACATCCAAAACCATGTGCAAAACATCATGCACAAAACCATAGGTAGATCCGCCCAGCCTAATATAGGGTTCAAAAATAGTGGGGTTACCTGCACCCCTCAAACCCCCTATAACCCCCCCCCTCCACTACGCAATTGACGCAACCAAGGGGGGGATCCACCCCCCTTCCAACCCCTCGGTTAACTATGTTGGCTAGTCATGGAAAGAATATAACACAACCCAACATTATAGGCAAATGTGTTGTGACAGAGCCGTATTCCTTTAAGGAAGCAGTGAAGCAACCGGTTTCGGTTGATTCCATGGTGGAGGATTGTGACTCCATAGTTCATAACAATGTTTGGGATGTGGTCCCGAGCTTGGAGGACAAGTCAGTGGTCTGCTCTTGTTGGCTTTACAAGGTAAAGAAAGTTGTAGATGGTAGTCTGGAAAAGCATAAGGCTAGATTTACGGCCTGTGGCTTTTCACAGATAGAGGGGATTGACTATGTTGATACCTTTCCTCCTGTTCCAAGGTACTTATCATTAGATCTATATTGGCACTATCGGTGTATATGGGTTGGAAGATACATCAAATGGATATGAAGACAACCTTCCTTAATGGAATGATTAAGGAAGTGGTATACATAGAGGAGCCTAAAGGTTTTGAGACCTTTAACTATGAGTCACATGTGTGCCAGCTCAAGAGAGCATTTTATGGGCTGAAGAAAGCACCCCGATGCTTGGTACACCAGGATAGATAGCTACTTCACTGGGTTGGGCTTCACGAAGAGCGAAGAAGATGTGAACCCGTACCACATAGTGGTGGAAGGTATATTTTTTATCATTTTACTTTATGTTGATGATATCATACTGATAGGTGATGATAAACTGATCAAGTCTTGCAAGGAGGACCTTGCAAGATAGTTTTATATGAAGGACATGGGGTTCATGCATTACTTTCTTAGCATGGAGGTGTGGCAGGGAGATGGGGAGTTGTTTGTGTCTTAGGGAAAGTATGCCAACGCGAAACTCAGGAGATTCAGCATGGAGAGTAGCAAACCCATGGACACTCCTCTAGTAGGTAACTGGAGGAAGGAGGATGCTACTTCAGGGGAGGTAGTGGAAGTTATTGTTTATAGGTAGCTTGTGGGTTCAAACATGTACTTGGTGAACACATGACTAGATATGTGCTATGGAGTTAACCAGCTTAGTCAAGCGATGGTTAAGCCTACCAAGATGTATTGGAAGGCGAAAAATAATGTGTTGAGATACTACAGGGGCACTTCTCAATATGGATTATGCTACAAACAAATAGAGGGAGTTAAGCTTCAAGGCTTGACTAATGCAAATTGGGAAGGGAGTCCATCTAACAGGTAGAGCATATCAGGAGGGACCTTCAGTATTGGGTTAGTGATAGTTTCTTGGTATAGCAGGAAATAGATATCAATTGCACTTAGTTCGGTAGAGGCAGAGTACATGGCTACAAGTCAAGAAACATGTGAGGCCATCTAGATGAGGAAGATCTCGATTGGTTTGTTTGGTGAGTAGATGTATCCAACTATGATTTACTACAATAATTAGAGCTGTATCAAACTCTCGGGAAATCCACTTTTTCATGATTAGTCCAAGCATATTGATATTTGATATCATCATCTCAAAGATTATGTATTGAGGCAAATTGTGTTGTTAGAGTACATTCCCATGGAGTAGCAAGATGTTGACATTTTGAAAAAGTCATTTTCAAGACGTAAATTCAAATTTCATAGAGACAGGATCAAGGTAGCTAATAATCCCTTTCTTTTTGAGAGGGAGTGTTGAGAACTGGAAACAAGAAATTCCGGTGTAATTTGTCCATGAATTAAACTGAGAATTAAAATTGAATTCTGTTCTCATAGCAACATGTAAATATTTAATTAAGTTTAATTAAATTAATTATCTTAGGAATTTTGAGTTGGGAGTCTTTCTATAGTTATGTGTATGTTCTCCCTAAGTTTTAGGGGTCCAAGATGAGTTTAAATTGATTTGGAAATTAGATCATGCAGTTTACTGAGCTAAGTTTAGTTAAATTAGTTCAAAACTATTTGAGGAATTAATAGAGAGTTGGTGCACTAGTGCATCCACAAGTCTCACTCTAGTTAACTGAAGATTCCCTCATTAGAAACTCATGCATGTCGATTCTAAGAAAGACCTAGTTGAGAGAAGAGTGCGACAATGTACTATCAGTGGTATTATTTAATAGAGTGTAAATATCATGCATGCATATGAGATTCATACTATGTTTGGATTATGTAGTTTTAGAAGCATGAATTTCCTTTAAATGCAAGCTATTCATCCTAGGCATTATGCAAGAGATTAGGGGCTCAGAGAGCTACATGATTGGTTGAGTGTTGGCCAAGAGCTAGCTTGTGAGCTCTGAGAGTTAAGCATACTTGTGTGGAATTGTTCTAGAGAGAAGAAGCTTTGTCTCAATCATATTTATGATATATGCAATATAAATAGTAGATTTTTGAGCAGTGGCTTTCCCCAGATACATCTTGTGTTATGTGCCATGGATTTATCTTCTTTTCGTTACTGTGGTTTTCATCGATCTATTGGCTTCCACTGGTTCAAAGTAGAAGTAGATTATTGTCCTGTGTTTTAGTAAATTGCATGAGCTTGTGAATCTACAAGATTTTCTACACATACTCACCTATGCAACCTCAAATTACTACTTAACCCAATCCGAGCTTGAACAATTAGCTAGAACAATAGGTTTATAGTGGGGAGACATCCTATCCTGCTTATATTGTGGATATCCAAGAGATCAATCTTCGATATGGGAAGGTTCTCCCAGATAGTCACCCACTTTCTCCACCTAGTGAGCTTGAAGAGGAGAAGAAAGAGAGTGCCCCTCCAGTTAATGCACCCCCTTATCCTAAAAGGTGGGCCCACCCTAAACAACATACTCTAGAAGAAACTAAAATTCTAGGAGAATTGAAGAACTTGTGTGTCAAAATGCCCCTTCTCTAAGCCATCAAAGATGTTCCCATTTAAAACAAGCTTATTAAGGAATAATGTTTCAAAATTTTTGGGAGAAGAAGAAGAGATACCCCAAGTATCAATGTTGTTGGACAACTATCTGATCTGATGCTTGGAAGGGTATTATCCCAAAGTACTTGGATCCTGGTAGCCTAGTAGTGGAAGTGTACATCAATGGTATTATGGTCCCTAATACCTTGATTGACCTTGGGACCACAATCAATGTGATGACCAAGGAAACCATGCTCAAGCTCAACCTCCAAGGGCCCTTCAAGAAGACCACTATAGTATTGAAACTTGCAGATAGATCCATAGTAGCTCGTGAGGGATTTATTGAGGATGTAATGATCGCCATTGAATCCTAGGAGTACCCCATTGATTTCCTTGTCCTCCAACCCAAAAATAAGTTTAATAAATATCCTCTCATCCTAGGAAGACCTTGGTTGGATATTGTTGATGCCTACATTACTTGTAGTGCTAGGACCATGACCATTAAGAATGGGCACCTATCAAAACAACTTGTGTTGTATCCTCCTACTCAACCTTTTACTAAGCATGATTTTCCCTTATAGTTAGACAATGAGGAAGAGGAATAATTTTATCAGACACCACCCTACCCAGTCTGGACACTAGACACTATTATATGGGGAGGGAAACTCGATGAAGATGACCTTATTGACCATATCTTATAGAATAAGCCCCCCACTACCATCGCAGTTGATAAAATAATAAAGGAACATCAAAGTAGTCTTTAGAATAATTTGTGCTTTGCTGAATCTAGCCCAAAACATGCTAAGGTTGTGGAAATTATCCCATCCATAACTCTAAATATCAACCCGTCTCTCTCATTCGAGTAGAAAGAACAATTATGTAGTGTGATGAGGCAACATATGGATGTTTTTTCTTGGGATTATAAGGATATGAAGGGTGTGCATCCCTCAGTCGATACTCATCCTATCTATATCAAAGAGGGATGAAAGCCTATGCATCAACCCCAAAGAGGGACGAGCCTAGGTCTTAAGGACATTGTGAAAGAGGAATTGCAAAAGCTACTGGATGTAGGTTCTTATACCCCATTTCAAATAGTGATTGGGTGTTTCCTCTCGTTTTAGTCCCCAAGAAAAATGGGAAGTGTAGGATCTGTGTGGGCTACCGAGAACTTAATAAGGCTACAAAGAGGTACCATTTCCCTTTTCCCTTCATTTACCAAGTCCTAGATGGCCTTGAAGGGAAGAAATTATTCTCCTTCCTAGATGGATTTAGTGGATAGAACCAAATATAAATCAGCCCTCAAAACCAATATACGAGCACATTCAAATTTTCTTGGGGTAGCTTTTCTTATAGGATCCATCCATTTTGGTCTATGTAATTCCCCTACTACCTTCCAAAGGGTATTTGTAAGTATGTTTGTTGAACTTGTTCATGAAACTGTTGAGATATACATGGATGAATTCACTCCTTATGGATGTGACTTCCATGAAGCTCTTTCTAATTTGTGCAAAGTCCTAAAGAAATGCATTGAAATGAATCTTTCATTGAGACTTGCTAAATGTGAATTTTTTATTAATGTAGGGAATGTCCTTGGACATTCCATATCCAAGGAAGGGATACAGATTGACCCCAACAAAATTTCCATCATTAAAAGGGTCCCTATCCCAAAAACATTAGAAATTTTTAAGCTTCCTTGGATTATTTGGGTATTATAGAAGGTTCATTAATGACTTTGGTAAACTGGCTTCAGCTTTGTTTGGACTACTTGCTAAATATTTAGAATTTTGTTGGACAAACAACTGCCAAGAGGCCTTCAAAGTGCTAAATGAAAAGTTGGCCACTACACCCATCCTTAGAGGACCTAACTGGGCATTGCCTTTCCATATACACATAGATGTATCAGATAAAGTTGTAGGGGCTTCCTTAAGACAAGTGGAAGACAAGCTGACTTACGTTATCTATTTCATCGGTAAGAACCTCTCTAAAGCTCAGTTAAGTTATCTAGTCATTGAAAATGAACTCTTGGTTGTGGTACATTCTTTGAACAAGTTTAGGAATTACATCATTAGTTATCAAAATTTTGTTCACATTGTTCATGTAGCCATTAAGTATTTAGTGAATAAATTTGATGCCAATGCTATGATAATAATATGGTTGTTGTTATTACAACAATTCGATTTGACTATTATTGACAAACCAAGAAAAGAGAATGTGGTTGTAGATTTCTTGCTAAGACTAACCTTGCTTGCAAAAAAGGGAGAAATGGTAGATGATTAATTCCTAGATGAACACCTCTTTGCCATCTCGGAAATCTATCCTTGGTTTATTGATATAGACAACTACTTGGTTGCTAGGAGGTTCCCTCCTAATCTATCCTCTAAGGAGAAAATCAATATTATTAGGAAAAGTTACCCATGCACTTGGATTGGGAGAAATCTTTTGAAAATGGGGCTAGATCAGATCTTGAGGAGATGTTTGAGGGAAGAGGATATCTTTGACATCATCTCAGAGATTCATGATGGAACTTGTGGAAGCCATTTTGCTGCTAAAAGAATAACCTTCAAGGCTCTACAAGCAGGCAACTACTGTCCCACTCTACATCAAGATGCAAGAAGATACACCACCCAGTGTGATCAGTGCCAAAGGATGGTTAAGCCTACACTTGAGGATGAAATTACCTTAAAACCTCAAGTGACTCTAGATTAATTTGAGAAATGGGTCATGGACTTCATTTGGCCCATTGATCCCCCATTAGGGCAAAAGAAATATATCATTGTATGCACTGATTAGTTGAAAAAATGGGTTAAGAAAGGTAGTTAAGGTAGAAAATGAGCAGAAGGTGGTTGAGTTTATGAGGGAGGATATCTTCTATGAGTTTGGATTTCCAAGAGATTTGATCACTGATCAAGGAACATAATTCACATCAAATCTGATTGAAGATCTCATGAAGCAACACCATATCAAGCACAAGACATCCACTACCTAGCACCCTCAGGCGAATGGGAATGTGCAGGTCAAATACTGAGGATTGGAGAACATCCTAACCAAGGTTTTTAGTAACAATGTAAAGGATTCAGTAGACGAACTTGTAGAATCCACTTAGGCCTACAACAGCACTTGGAAGACCACCACATGATTTACTCCATTTGCACTTGTCTATGGGAAGAAGGTCCTGATGTCCATTGAATTTGAGTACAATACTTTAAGGATGGAAGCTCAGTTAAAAATAGACCTCACTAAAACAAAGAAAGATAGGTTTCTCCAACTCAATGGTTTAGATGAATTTAGGTTGCAAGATCTTCTACACACTAAGGTAATCAAGCTACAAAGGAAGATTTGGCATGACAAACACATTAAGGAGAATAGTTTTCAAGAAGGTGAATGGGCCCTGTTATATGATTTTAGATTGAAGGATTTCAAGGTAAAATTAATGACAAGATGGTTGGCTCCTTATCTAGTGGAAATATGTTATGAGAATGGGTCTATCCAAATTAGAACAATTGATGAGGAAGAAATTCCACTGCTTGTTAATGGTTACAGGTTGAAGTTGTACAAGAGAACTTTATCCAAAGAAGAGTTTAATAGTTCAATCAGAAAAGAATTGAATTTGATTGGGAGGCTCACATCTCTCAATCCATCAAGTTTCTGAAAAAAGAAAAAGAAAAATAAAAAATAAAGAGGCCTAGATGAAAATCGTCATGAGGCATTATGAGGCGAACTCTTTAGGTTGAAAACCCTCTTTGAGACAACCCAAGAGAGAAAAATAATAGAGAAAAAATATATAAAATAAAAATATCCCCAGGTTAAAGCATCCTCTGAGGCACCAAGGTAAGGCATTCAGGTTGAAAACCTCTCCAAAGGCAATCTGCATGTCTCAAAAAAAGAAAGTGGAAAGCAAAAAGAAAACACAAGGATGAGTCCTTAAATATCTTTTTCTAACATTTCTTTTTCTGTAGGACTCTAGATAGTCAAAGGGACAACGATTAAATGACAGATTTCACAACCCATTTCTCCATTTTTCCGAACAATTTATTGCATTCTCATCCTCATTCATCCACCTCCCTACCTCTCTCCATCATTTAGAAAGAAACTGAAACATATTTTGTCTCACTCTTGTATTGCTACAACAACCTGAATTTCTACAAGAGCATCCAAAGATGCTACAGGAGCAATCTGAAATGCTATAGGAGGGAGTTCCACTTGGAAAAATGGGAAAATATGTCATGTTTTCCTTGGAAAATTTTGGGAGAGGTCCAGCAAAATTTCTTTATCACTCATCCACCCCATTCAACCAAACTCATCCTCAAAATTCCACTTTTTCCATACATAAAAAAACACAGAAAAAGGACTCTGCCTTTAACTTTTTGACTACCTTCACCACCCTCTGATGATTCTAATCATGTCCCTAGACCCACTATTATTTTTCCTAATGCATGAATGAAATATGAGGTCTTGAGGGGGAACTAAGTGACTGCTACAAGAAGGAGATAAGTCATGTAGTAGATTGCATAGTTCCAATAAGGTCTTGAAGCAATCTTTTTTACAGCTCTAGAATAGAATATACAACCACCTTGAAGCATCAAGAGGCCATTACTAAATCTTATAAAGGTCACACCATCCCTAAAGAGAATATGTAAGGTCATATATGAACTCCAATAGAAATAGATCAAACACAGGAAGGAGGTATGCATGGAAGAAATATTTCATCAGTCGACTACATCATCATGTTGTGAAGACCAGTGCATATGTAAACAAGGAAAGTTAGCACTTCTAGGGGTTAGTTAATCAATCATCAGCTGAGAAGCAACCTATATGCATCTACAACACTTCAACATCACATCTAGGCTTAGATATGACTCCCCTCACCTCTTCCCTATGCACATAATAGTAAAAAAAATGTTTTTAATGACCGAGAATGGATTTTTTATAGGTTGGAGGTGGCCAGTAAACTTAGACACCTTTGACTAGTAAACTAGAATTCACCCAATCACCCATTCAATGTGGAAAATTCAAATTAAGTGGGATGATGATTATGAGAAGTAGGGGAAATAGTTAATAAAGGAAATTCATGCAAGATCCAAGTCACCAAAGCAATCCAAGCCATTACCACAAAAGGGAATAAAATTACAAGGCTTGATTCCATTTGAAAAATTGCTCATTTCTAGAAAATAGTTGGAGAGAACCACCAAGATAATTAAGGATGAGCTAAATGCTACTAGAGTCTACCTAGGGTGCCACCAAACTGCTACGGGTTGAGTTTGTAGGTGCTACAAGAGGACCTGAATTGCTACAGGAGCACAAAAACGAAACTACAAGGATGAATTAAGGGGATAAAAGGAGCCAAAACAAAAATAAGTTTTCCTCAAACCTTCATTCACATGAAAGAGTCATATTGGAAAGGGTAAGTGGCCTCCTCCCTCTCTAATTTCCATACACCTACATGAAGAATTATTCTTAAATCGAAGACCCTTAGTAGTCATTGTGCAGTAATTTCCTTTGACAAATTATCATATAACAAGGAAAGTTAAGGACAGAGAAAAAAAATTCATAGTAAAAATTATCATCCTTCTCCTCCTATGCTAAAATGAAAGCTAGCCACTATCTCTACACCTGAGAGTTCTATGAGGAAAATATTGAAAATACACCTAAGATAACCTAGAGAAGGAGCAATAGAATCATTGGGAGGAGGTTTCGACATAAGAGAACCCAGAGACACAAAATAATCCATCAACATTCCCCTCTTATGGACATTTTTCTGAGACATCAATGGATGTGATTATTTGAGAAATTAAAGGGATATGATGATGAGATAACTCAAGAATTTGCCATGGCCCACAATTCTGAGGGAGTAAATAGTGCCAGTACTATTGTTAAATGACTTGGAATCAATTTGAACACAAAGCTTATAAACAAAGTAACTACCATACCCATAGGAGTTTGATGGATCAAGGAGGATAAGGCAATAGGTGTTACAACCAAGAAAAAATTCTTCCTCCGTAGAGAGAAGCTTGTGGAAGACAAAAATGGAGTAAGAAGAGAAAGCCTCCCTTATCCTTGGGATGAAGTGTCTTATCACATCCTCAAGTACATATTATGTGAGGGGAGGTTGAGCAATTTGTATGCCTATCAATTTAGGCTACTCTATAAGCTAAGGCTCCAAATAGAGTACCAATTCTATACAGACTTAGTGTCCCACATTTCCTTTGACAATCCATCATTGAAATGAGCCAAAACATGAGGGAAGGGAATCAACAACACATTTCCCATCATGGCCTCATTGAGCTAATTATCATGGATGCCTTAAGCCACCTAAGAAACCATGTGTTGTCTACTGACTTTGTAGACATGGATAGGGAGGTTTTCATTGAAACACAAGCCCTAACCTCCACACAGTAAGAAGAAAAATAGTATTGGGGTTAGGGAAGAGAAGGAGAAAACAAAACCAGAGGAAAATGTGGAAGGGAAATAAAAATTAGAGGAAGAGACCCACAAGGAGCCCTCCAAACCTCAAGGGATAGAAAGACAAGGGAAACAAATGAACCTCTCACCAGGAAACACAGAGAAAGAAGTGTCTTCCACATTGGCCACACTTGGCACACCAGTAAATCCCAAAAGGAGGTAACCAAGGCAAGGCCCTTTGTAATTTAAACAATAAAGAGCACCAAGATAGGGCAAGCAAATCCCCAACCTCCTTCAAATATCCCTATCACCATTGAGGAATCAACAAGCAAAAGGGAAGAAGTCGGACCTAGTGAAGGGAAGATTGAGGAAGTTACCTCTCCCAAAGCCAAGAGTAGACAATATATGCCACCCATAGGGAGGCCCACCACTAGAGCAGTCACATCTACGAGGTTCAAAGCACAAGATTCCTTGTTACAAGGAAAAACATAGGAAGTACTAGACAAAATAGAAGAGTTATAGAGTAAATAAGGACTGCTACAGGAGAAATAGGGGCTGCTACAAGAGGAATAGGAGATGCTATAAGAAGAGGAAACCACATCAAAAGGAAAAGGAGAAGTCACCGAAGAGCTCCAAGAGCCTAATCCACAACCTAACCTCAAATCCTACTATAAATTTGTTTGAGGTAGGATCATACTTGATAAATTTGTTATACCATTGTTCTTTGAGTTGGAAAAGGAAAGAGGAAGGACGCATAGGTGGATGCAAATTGCAAAATACATGAAGGTAGAAGATGTTAACCTCATGGAGGTGAAAGTGAATGAAATGATACAGGAATTGAATAACTTAAGGCTAAGGGATTTATTCATTAGGGAGTAGCTATAGAAATAAAACATAAGGCTAAAAGAGTGGCTGCAAGAAAAAGAGGTACAACTTGACACTATGGCAAGTTTATCCACGGAAGCCATACAATGCATGTAGCCATCCAAGTCCTATGTCATCTTCCTCAAGGAGTAGTGGTTGTAGTTCTAAATAAAGAAATTAGCATAGTATGTCTCTCCACATTTTCAAGACTACAAAAATTTCATTGGCTTTTGCAAAAAGGCAAGTGTTGAGGATAGAGCCAAACTAGCTGAATTTTACATGAATAATATAATCCTCACAAACATGAAATTTTGGGACCCCAACTCATGATTGGGGGACATGCAATTAATGGGATTGGCCTCTTGGTTGAATGATGAGGAAATAAGAGATGAAGAGGTAAGGAGGGTGATGGAAAAGGAGGATAAGAAGCCCTTATACATCAAACTAGAATTAGTGAGCCCCAAAGCTATCATCAGTAACCACAAACTCAACTCCACTCATCCTAAATTGGTACCTTGGTATATGGAAGCCCAAGAAAGAATTGTCCTCCATTTTGAGAACACCTTTAGGATTTTGGGGACAGAAAGTTTATAGGCTTGCCAAAGAAGATGACATGCCCTACCTCATAGTTTGTAAATCAGAGAGTATCACTCTCCATAAAGACTAAGGAATGCCTTGGAGAGAACCCCGTTATGTAAGAGAATCATGAAAAGGTTGAATATCAATAGTATAGGACTCAAACTTAGTCATCCCTTACTGTTGGGCCTACATGAGAGAAGAAACTAGGTAGAAGAGAAAAAGGAATGGACAAACATAGAAGCAAACACAGGTTTCTATCCACAGAAGTCACACCATCTAAAATGCCTTGGGATGTGAGAGAGGCCATCAGGGCCATGAATGAAGTTCACATGAGTTATTGAGTTTCTCAGAGGGTAAAAACACCTTTAGGAGGTGGTGATGATTGGTCCCATCAATAGGTATATTTTGAGGCCCATTGTGCTATCCTCCAAACCTTAATATGCTTAATAGGAATGTTAAAGGGTGCTTGTCATATTTCATGGCCTAATGTGATTAAAATGCAAGAAAAAAATATTTTTTGGAAATATTTACAATGCAAGGGCTAATTGGAGTCCTCCACAGTGAATACAGGGGGACTTCTCCATTGCATTGACTCCCCAACTCGACTTCAAATCAAATATTCCTCACCAGCAACTCGAATTCACTAGTAACCTAGGAACTCAAGTGTATGTGAAGATCCAAGGGAACCAGATCCACCAATCTCAAAGTTTTGGAGGGAATCACTCATCTTTTCAAGGGAGTTTCCCTCAACTAATTTTTGTATAAATAAAAAATACTAAAGTCTCATTAGGATTAGAATTTTTCTGGAAGATAGGAGTAGCTACTAAGATCATTGTGCTTGATAATGTTATTTTCATATTTCATAAGGTGTATGTGACTCTTATTTTTTGTTAATGAGAAATTCACTATTGGTCTGCATTTGAGTTAGTTTTGGAGGGTTGAAATCATTGGGTTTGGGTCCAACCTAGAGGATTTAGTCCCTCTCTTGTATTATTTCCTTGGTTTTGTTCAACTCATTGCAATTCTTTTCTTTTTTAAGTAGGAATTTTATCACACAAAAATATAGTTATAGGATTTCCTATTCCCTCTCTTATGGGAAGAGTGGTTGGAAGATATACAACAACAACCCCAAAATGTGTTTATGATTTCTTGGAAATTGTTAAGTGTTGGATGGTAATTCTCCTGCATGTTTGGTTTATACAACTTATAATTTAGTAGCATTGAATTAGCAACTGTATTTATGTTGTAGGGTAGTGATGATTTTAATATAATTCAACTCATCCTTTCCATGCTAATTTATTTTTCTATGATGTTGATCATTTGATGCATGTGTTTGATTAGCCTACAAAGATTATTGATTGATTTTTAGGGGTGGGAACACTCTTCCACATCCATATAGACCATTACATCTCTCTCTTAGACACTTCACATTTCTTCCAAACTTTGCAATCGAGATCACTCTTCCAGGGAAAATGAAGAACATTATGGGCATAAGATTTGGTACAATATAGGCCTCCGAGGGGTACTAAGATTGGCTAAGGGGCTTTCACACCCTTAATTCACCTTCATCCACCTTCCTTCACCTTTAAGGTACCATTATTTTCCTCAAAAAGCTCTAAGAGCCACTCGTGTAGAAAAACAAGGCTTCATGTAGAACTTCCTATGGTAGTCTTGTAGCAATGCCTAACTTAACCAGATTTGATCCAGACTTTGAACCTTGCACTATGAATTTGAATAATGCCCCCCCGAGATTTGATGTCATGATTAAGGAATACTCTAGGACCACTCCAACCCCATCCTTTCCTCACTGCAAACTTAACAAGAAGTAGAATTAGACTTAGCATTTGTTTCATACGCTGTGTTGAAAATTGAATTCCTTGTTTTTAAGCAAGTTGTGAATAGATAAATGATTCATGACAGTAGGGTATTGATTTTATTAAGTGCACAACTATAGTAGGGTTTAATTCTACAACTAGACTAACCTTTTCCTTTCATGTAATATCAATTAGCATTTATATTTAATGAATGAAATTTTCATTTATGTAGTTATAATCATGTTCATCTCCTTGCAATCATGATATGCTTTCATAAGAAATTATCTTTGTAATTAATTGAAGGAGTGGTCTCTAAATACCTTTATTTGATCAAATGATTGAGAGTTACATGAGTAGAACCTAACATGTTCTGCATATAGCATTGTCAACTCTAAATTTGTACGAACCTCGGGTTGATAATTTAAGTTGAGGATCCTTGGGAGTTCCAACATATTTGGTGCAATACCAGGTCTCATCAATCACCGTCATGTATCCTTGTTGTTATATAGAGCACATTATTTCTTTCAAATTTCTATGGTGTCATGTTTTAGGTTGATCAAATTTCAAGCTACAAGTCCCAGATTTATTGTTGATCCATAATTCATGAGCCCTAATATATAAGGCATTGTTGATAAATGCAAGCTTCAAATCATGAAGAAAGCCATTATCTATAGATATTTGATGTCAGTCATAAATAGATTCACATAGGTGTTTACAAAAGCCATTGTAAAGAAAACTTCTGATATTAGTGAGCTAATGTATAGAAAATATCCAACATGACATCAAATTTACATAGTTGCTATACATGTCAATGAATGACACTATTAAGTCATCACTTTCTTTCATCAAGAGTGTTCTTCTCACTTTTATCAAATTCTCATGGTTAACATTTATTTCCCATATGTCAAATTGTTGTCTCAATGTAATTTAATTCATGTTGGTCATGGTATGATCGATACCACTATGTTCTACATAAGTCTGAGCCACTATACATCAACATAAGGAGAGCCACGAGGCATTGATCTTGAGCCAATTAGCCATATTAGTAGTAGTTATCAATAGATCAAGCCATTTCACTAATTTGATGCCACAGACCGATATTTCTGCAATCCATAAGATTTCCACAAAGTGAGCCACTACAAGTGATACGAGTCATTTCATATCCAACAAGAAGTGTGATGCCACTGTGTTTATGCATGAACCACTATGGAAATGAGCCAGCATGAGTCACTGTAAAAGCATAAGTTACTATAGGTAAAATACGAGCCACTCAAATAATTTCCAATACTATTATTCGAACCATAGATATATTATCTATAAGAAAAACCATATAGATAGCATTCATAGGCCATATGTGAATTGTCAAGTGAGTTAACAATACTAGTTGTATAAAAATTCATATGTTTCCATACTATAATTATCCATAGATTTGAACCAGAGATTGATATATATGTAATTGTATATCTGAGCCACAAATATAACCAAGCCGATGTGAGTCACTGAGATATAGATACACATATAGCCACAAGCCATAGGAAGAGAAACACCAGTCACCGAGCATAGAGGAGGATAATAGGAGACACTACAAGTAATGTCACTCTAAGATGTGATGCCATAGGTGAATGTTTTACCACAAAAATACATGATCAATGTAGTTCACATAAATCAATGAAATCATCGAGCATGTTTTGTCAAAGATATCATTTATGTACCCATAATTTCATTTAATTTGATATCAGTCCCATAGTGATACCACAAAGTGGCATTCATGTCACATTACTTAGAGGTTAATATGAAAATTACTATGATACAATAAGAACTGTAACAACCTTAGAGAATACAACATGCTTCAATGAGGTAAGGGGCATCTATGAGCCAAGCTTATGAAAATGATCCTCAAGAATGTAAAGGGTCAATATGATCCATGATCATATATTTAGGTCATAATGTAGATGTGTAGGCCTTTAACCCTTATTATTATCAATCAAATAAATGTAGCTTCAGATTTAATACTTTTTCACTGCAAATGTCTTGTATCATAACTTTGCCACAAAGTCCTTCTTTTCCATAGGATCGAATATTTAGGGTTACCATAGAGTTTTGAATACCACAATAGATATAATGCTCCAATCATATTGATAACAAAGAAATTCATAATTCGATTCAAAATCCAACAGACCATGATCTTCATACCTTCTTTTCCAAACCTTTGCTTTGAAACCATGTTTTGAAATCAGGAGGTTTCCTAATTAGATTAGATTTCTATTTGTTTGATAACTGCTTGTGAATTTTTTGGCTTCTTTTTAATACTTATTATGTTTCTTTCATAAAAAATTATCAAAATATAAACATGAATATCACAAGAGAACAATGAACACAAGATATAGGCTCAAAGCTAGGGAAAATCCCCTTTGATGGGAAAACCCAAGAAAAATTCTCTTCTTATAGAATTAGTTCAAAATGAGATAACCAAGATCCATGACCATAGATAGAATCCAACCTTATAGATTCCAATTCAAACCCTCCTTCTGTACAAAAAATCCATCAATAGCTAGATACCAACAACAAGACTTTAAGAAGAAATATGATAAGGAAAAATTCCCACAAACCCATCTTCCATTTGAGACTTCAACCCTCTTTCTTTTGCAAAACATTAGAACTAATCAATTGAATTGTGTGTGTCCAAATGAGCTCATATCAACCTATATTTTTACTATCTAGAGGGGCTCCTTGGCTCTTGACTTTATCACTCACATGCACCTATCTATTTCTTCTATGGAAGTATCCTTCAGGATGAGTTGTCTTGTGTGGCCTCCACTGACTAATAAAAGAATTATCTACTACTTCTCTATACTCCACATTTTCCCAGATATCTATTTTTCCTCTCCACCAATATCTCCACCAACTCTGTTTGACTTCTAAACTTGGTCACCACTTTGGCCCTTCACCACATTTAACTCTATACTTTGAACTTTTTGGGAACTTGTGTTTGACTAACCATAAATTACAATTCCTAAGGTCATTTCCATACTTCCACATACCATTATAAATCCCTTTGTGAGAACCATCAAATTACACCACCTCCATGAGCATCTAAGCTAGGAACTTGAGGAAGTACCTCCATCAAATACTAAGCATTAAAGTCATGATATCTATAAGCTTTCATATCTTCTTTGCACATTCTACTGCTATTATGATTCTCTACAAGAAAGTGCAGCAACCATGGGACTCCCCTTGAGCTTGACACACCATCTGTTGAGCACTAGAGAAGGTATGTTATTTTCATTTAATTTGTTATCTTTTCTTCAAAACTCACAACCTTTTCACATCATGAGCTAGGCATATGACAAAAGAATATGATAAAATCTAGAAGATTTATATGTAATGTGAAATAAATAATAATTACCCTTTTTATATGCAGAAAAAGGAGAAAATGAAAGACTATCATCCCAAAGGAAAGAATGAGACCAAGTTAACTGCTGTCCCTTTGGCAGGGAACCGCGTTCAAACAAGGTAATCCAAATTGGAGTGTAATAGCTAGAAAAAGGAAAATGAGATCTCCAATCGGTGCAAAAGAACAAGAGGATAACTGCAAAATAACAGCTTGGTGAATCCATCAGGATCCTTTGATCCTGAGGGATCACTATCTTAACAATCCTCTACATTGTGATATCGTCGCTCAGCTATTATAAGAAAGGGTAGCACTATTAGCTTTGGGGGGAGAAAGAGAGAGCAATTGTTATTTTTATGAAATTCTTCTTGGTACTTGAACTTTGATCATCGACTCCCTTTGAAGAGAGATTCACTGTAACTCTGTTTAATGTTTAATATATAAATCTGGTTGTTGTTCTATCGTTGATTCTAGAGTAGCCTCAAGCAGTGAGTCCCTAGAGGCTAAGGGCTCGGCCCTGGTGGATCACTTGCTTCTGTACCATATTCCTGATTTATGTGTGGTTTGATTTCTTCCATTTACTCTACTCAGTAATCTGACATGCTTTACTTTTTTGCATATCAGCTCTGTTATATATACTTGACTAAATACTATTGTTATCTGTAACAGGAATGCTATGTTATCATTCTAACTTTGTATCGCATTGGTGTTCCTTTGATATAACACTGTTGTTCCTTACAGATTTCCATTCGATTGCAAGTTAACCGTATTGTATGTTCCTAAATCGGTACTGCTATATGGTTTATTGTTAAATTGTGATTGTTGTCCATTCAGGATTGTCGTTCCATTTTGATTGCAGTTGTTGTAACTTTATAGCTATGATTCATGCTTATTGTATTGAAGCTCAGATTATTGTTCCGTTTACTGATTAAGTGTGTCGTGTGTTTAACTTGGGCTGCTATACATCCATATTTAAGTTGTTGTTCTATAATTTATTTCTAATAGTCCGCTTTTCCATTTCTGTTTGTTGTTCAATTCAAAGGCTGTTACTTACTTCCTGTAGATTATAATTATTGCTGCATCTATTTCTGTGGGTTAAGGTTTTGTTGTTCAATCCTATTTATAAAGATAGTTGTTGTTCCATTTCTTGTCATTTGAAGATCATCATTGCTTTGGTGTGCAAAAGGTCTGAGACTGTAGTGAACACCGACATACGTTGTCTAGTTCCCAATTTGATGATCCTTTCTTTGAGTGCCTTTTTGATTGCATTAGTTTACAGAGGGAAGAGTTACCATTACTGTACCCTTGACTGATAAATTGTTGTAGCTTCCTGAATGCATGATTTGAGTCCTAGGTTTCTTTTTTATTTCATTCCAAGCATCTGTTTACTCTTGTATTGAGAGCACTATACTACTAGCATTACTCTAACAAATGACCACCTCAAACTGAGTACACTCTTTGAAATAACAAATCATTCCTGGATTGACAATTAATGTAGGGTAAATAGAGGTGAAAAAGACCCTTTTTACTGCTTGAAATTTTGGCACCGTTGTCGGGGAAGAGTGTAGCCATTTGTTTCTTTTCCAGAGTAGTGTAAGAACCTAATAGGAGAGAATTGGGTTTTAAAAATGGAAAGTAAGAACCTGCGTGCGAAGCATGTAATAGCCCTGCTCCCCTGCCCACTTTCTTGCAGATTTGTTGCAGTTTTTTTCGGGTAGAAATTAGCAGTTGATTGGTGTGCATGACTAAGCAGAAAAAGCCAAAAAAGAATCCTAAACCTCTACCCAAGCCTGATAAAGCTAAGGGGCCGGTGACCCTTGGCCGATCAACCTTTATAGACAAAATCCTTAAGAAAGCAAAATCTCAGCCTTCAGTGGGGCCTAGAAAAGTTACTTCTAGACAACCTACCAGTTCCCTTCAAGCCACATGATCACCATCTGTAGCCTTTGTTGAGGTGCATAGTCACGCCGAAGAGCAAGATTTTCAAGAAATTTAGAATTCTAGCCCAAAATCATTGCAAGAAGGGAACCTTAGCAACCTCTATGAAGGGAGAGGAGAAACCAGGGAAACTGAAGAACCAAAATCTCCTCTTGGGATAATTCCACCATTAAGCAGCCTAGATAAGGGAATTGATACAAAAATCATCCATAACGAAGTTGAAGAACCTCAAGAGCCAAAATCCCCCTAGACATTAGGAACTCTCATCATCCTAAATAAAGGAAGTGTTGTTAAGGCCATTCCTATTGAAGCCAATCCCCCTCGTCAACCTAGGAATACCCTCCTAGACATCCCAAAAGATTATTGGCACATATTTGACCAAATGGCCCAAAACCAACCAAACACCCAAATGTCTACATTGCAATATCCCATTGTGGACATTGTAGCTAATGCTCCTATGAAATCAATTCCTCTCCAGCATATCCCTACATTTCATGGCCTTACATCAGAAGATTCAGATGCATTCTTGTTTGAATTTGATGTGTTGTGTATAGGTTATGACTATACTACCAACCCCCAAAAACTGAAATTATTTCCCTCTACATTAAAAGGGGCTGCTTTAAGATGGTTTATGGGGTTGGGTGGTGGTGTTATAAATAACTGGGATCAAATGAAAGAGTCTTTTCTAAAACAATATCAGGATTATTGCAGGTCTAGAGAGTTGAAAGATGAAATATTTCAGATGGTGGCTAGACCAAATGAAACATTAGAAGAATATGTTGAGTGTTTTCAGTATAATCTTTAAAGATCTCCTTATGCATCATTACCCTTACCTAATAATGTATTGAAAACAACATTAATTAGAGGAATGAACAAACAATGGATTGAAACACTAAATATTATGGGAAAAGGAGATATTTATCAGGAAAATTTTGCTGACATTATTAATTTATGTATCGGGAGTTCAAGAGGCAGCACAAGACTAAAACTAGTGGAACATGATCAGTTTGCAAGAGATAACATAATTTTTGCAGAAGGAGTAACTCGCGCAGAAATTGGAAATTTATTAGAATATCTCAAAACCAACATATTGGGGACTCTGACAACACAACTTGATATTATGCAGGCCAAGCAGAAACAAGCAGAGGTAGAACAAAATTTGGCAATCTTCTATCCAAGGTCTAGAAAGAAACACTACCACAAAGAATTTTCGTTAGATGTGGTTCAAGTTTGCACCATTTATACAAAAGACCATTCTATAGAGAGTTGCCCCTCACTTTCTGGATTGAAAGCAGTCTACAAGGAAGTGGAAGAAGAACCTGAACCAATGTACCTACTTAATCAGCGCCGTCAATGGCAGCCGTGACAATCAGGTATGTTATCTGATCCAGCTTCTTCTTTTCATCCTCCACAATATCATGCTCAGTAATATAATACTATGTGGCAAAATCAACCTCCATTCTCAAATTGGTCACAACAACCATTTCCTTCATCATCACCATGGCCGAATCAAGCAAGTCAACCCAATTGGCCAAGTTTTCCTTATGCCCCACCATATTGGCAAAACAATGTATATCCAGTGCAATGGTCCCCTCCTACTTCATAGAGTCAAGCCTGACAGACAAACTAGTAAAGACCGATGAATCAGCCAGTAGGAACCATTCCACTCCCTCAACCTACACTGCTAGCATTACAACGAAACCCCCGGTCTAACTTAAGACCACAACTCCCAGCCCAACTCAACCCTAATCCGAATAACAAACCGGTCCAATCCATTCAAATAACTGAAACACCAAAGATGGGAACCAATCTAAGGGAGTGTAATGACCTTCAATTAAGATCTAGGTGCATCATTGAAATAGAGGGAGATAAAACCACTCAAGTTGAAAATCAATTACCTATAGAACAACCACTGCAAGAAGAGGATGTGATCAAACAACAAACTCATAATCAAGTAATCACATCTTCTCCTCCATTCCTAGAATGATTAATTATACCTTGACCTATATAATAACTTGATTTTGACATTCTGGGAGAACTTAAAAATCTGTACATAAAAATTCCACTCCTCCAAGCCATCCAAGACATCCCAATATATGCAAAGACCATCAAAGAGTTATGTATAAAAAAGCCAAGGAGGAGAATAACAAATAACCCAACAATCCAAGTAGTTGGCACCCAATCCGACCTATTATCAAGAAAAGAAATGCCCAATTAAATATGAAGACCCAACAAATCCAATAGTAACAGTACAAATCAATGGGAAAACTTTTGCAAATGCCTTAGTTGATTTAAGGGCTGCAATTAATATCCTAACAACCACCACTT
This sequence comes from Pinus taeda, assembly GCA_000404065.3. Taxonomy (NCBI): domain Eukaryota; kingdom Viridiplantae; phylum Streptophyta; class Pinopsida; order Pinales; family Pinaceae; genus Pinus; species Pinus taeda. The sequence goes on along the minus strand of APFE031161701.1, from coordinate 23,562 downwards.
GTCAAATACTGGGCATTACATCAGTAGAACCAACCTCCAGTTTATTAGAACTGGCTGACCGATCTGTGGTTAGGTTAGAAGGCACACTACATGATGTCATGGTATCTGTTGATTCCTGGGAGTATCCTGCCGACTTTCTGATAATAAACCCCAAAAACCGACTTGATGGACATCCATTGATTTTAGACAGAGCTTGGCTTGCAACCACTGACGCTTATATTAGTTGTTGACAAGGTAGTATGACCATAACTAGAGGGGCTAATATCAAGAATCTAGCCTTGTATCCTCCAGCCCAGCCAAGTGCCATGATAATGAAAACTAACAAATATCCTGTATTATACCTCACCGAAAATATTAGATCCCCATTAACCATAGAATATGCCCTCGACTTCAAAGATCAAACAGAGGATGCCGTCTTGAACAACTTTCTTAGCCAAACTAAATCTAGATCCCACATACAATGTCATATGATAGAAGAAGAATTTGATAATGAATTAGAAGAATATCCTCTCAAAGACACTCACGATCAAACAATACCTACTACCTCTGTATCAAATAGAAAAACTGTAGAAATTGAGCCAGGAAAAACCTTAAACATTAATGGCAACTTGACTCCAGAACAATAACATAAGCTAATCCAGAAATTGAGAAAATACAAAGAAGCATTTGCATGGGATTATCCTGACATGAAAGGAATTGATCCCCAGTTATGTACACACCACATTTACATAGAAAAGGATGCAAGACCTGTTCGCCAACCACAAAGGAGACTTAACCCTCACCTAAAAGACAATGTAAAAGCTGAACTTCAATTTTTTTTAGATGTGAACTTTATTTAACATATCTCCGATGGCAAATGGGTCTCTCTGCTTGTAGTGGTACCAAAGAAGAATGGAAAGTGGAGGATTTGTGTAGATTATAGAGAGCTAAATAAAACAACACAAAAAGACCACTTTCCCCTTCCATTAATTGACCGGGTATTAGATACGTTAGCAGGAAAGAAATTCTTTTCTTTCTTGGATGGCTTCAGTGGATACAATGAGATTCAGATTGCCCCTGAGGACCAAGACAAAACTACTTTTACATGTCCTTGGGGAACATTTGCCTACAGAGTTTTACCTTTTTGCCTATGCAATGCCCCTACCACATTTCAAAGGGCTATCCTCAGCATCTTTTCAGATTTAATAAATGAAGGGCTCGAAGTATATATGGATGATTTTACAGCATATGGGGATGATTTCGACCGAGCATTGGACACACTAGAAAACGTGCTGCAGTGATGCATTGCCACCAGGCTTTGTCTGAGCCATGAAAAATGCTATATGATGATGACTCAGGGACTTATTTTAGGCCATTATATTTTAGCAGCTGGAATACAGGTAGATCCAGCCAAAATTCAAATAATCTTTTTAATACCTACTCCTACCACTCAGATAGAGGTACGCAGTTTTCTTGGATTTTCTGGTTATTATAGAAGATTTATAGAACATTTTTCTCATATTTCTGCACCTTAATATGCACTGACAGGGAATATTGACTTTGTTTGGATGGAAAAATGTGATCACGCTTTTGAGAATCTAAAAAGGCTTGTGTCAATAGCCCCAGTATTTCGATGACCAAATTTGGACCTGCCATTTCAAATTTCATCAGATGCTTCAGACACAGCTATTGGAGTAGTCCTTGGGCAAGAAGAAGATAAAAAAACCTAATGTGATTTATTATATTAGCAAAAACTTGTCTCCTATTGAATCGAACTATACTATGACTGAAAAGGAATTTTTAGCTGTAATACATGCCGTTAATAAATTTAGGCATTATATCACTAGATATCCTGTTATTTTATATACAGATCACTCTGCCATAAAATATTTAGCAAATAAACCAATCACAAATGGTAGAGTAACCAGATGGCTGATTTTATTGCAGGAATTCGATATTACAATAAAGGACGGACCTAGAAAAGAAAATCATATAGCTGATTTTCTCTCACGAATGCCAAAACCAGTGGATGCAGTAGCGGTCGAAGATCAATTTCTAGATGAACAATTGTTCGTTGTTACTGTTAAAACACCTTGGTATGTTGATGTTGCAAATTATTTAGCAGTAGGCAAATTACCGAAACATATGACCCCCAATGAATGAAAGCAGATAATTTAGCATAGTACTCAATTTTCATAGATTGGGGGCTACCTGTTTCATACAGGGGCAGATATGCACATCAGGAGATACGTCCGTGAAGATGAAATTTTTGCCATCTTGAAAGCTTGTCATGACGGACCATGTGGTGGACACTTCGTAGATCGAAGAACTAGTCACAAGGTGCTACAAATAGGGCATTATTGGCCCATGATCTTTAAATATGCAAAGAAGTTCATTCAAGCTTGTGATAGCTGCCAAAGAGCAAGATGCCCTGGATAGGCTGATGAAATGCCCCTGAACCCATAGCTAGTTATTGAACCATTTGAACGATGGGCACTTGATTTTGTTGGTCTAATTAACCCATTGTCAAGTTAGAAAACATATATTCTAGTGGCAACAGAATATGTCAACAAATGGGTTGAAGTAGAGGCATTGCAAAGAGCTACAAAGGATTCCATCATACAGTTCCTGTTCCACATATTTGTGCGATATGGCCTCCCAAAAGATATAATTACAGATAGAGGACCTTAGTTTGCTGGTAATAAAATTGCTGCCACACTAAAAACTATCATATTCAGCATAAAATTACTACATACCACCCACAGGCAAATCGTTAAGTAGAAAGTTTGAACAAAATAATAGAAGCAATACTGATAAAAACTATTGCATCACACAAATGCGATTAGGCTGCAAGACTGCCAGAAGCATTGTGGGCATACAAAACAACATGGAGAAGTACTATAGGTTATTCACCATACCAACTAGTATTTGGAAAGGAACCCATCTTTCCGATAGAATTTGAAATACAGACATTACGAACAACACAAGAGGTCGGTTTGATGGATCCGGACATACCTTTAAGGCAAACTGCCACCAAGTTTTATTATAACACAAACCACTTACTCAGGAATCCTTCTACCAACAACTCTACGAAGACTCCGACATGCAGATTCTGGTTGAGGAAGAGAAATCTTCCTCACCTTTGGTTCATTAAGTAATTTGACTAGTCTTACACATTGTACATAATTATTTTGTTTTGTATATATTTTTGCAGTTGTATAACATTTGTACTTTGCTATTCCTTTCGAAAGGAACAACATTTTCACCATTCTGCTGTTCCTTTTTCAAGGAATGACACTTCTGCACTTTGTTGTTCCTTTCAAAAGTAAAAACATTTTCACCATTCTGCTGTTCCTTTTTCAAGGAACATCACTTTTGCACTATGTTGTTCCTTTCAAAAGGAACAACATTTCTACTGTTTTGTTGTTCCTCTTCGAAAGGAACAACACTTGCATTGTTTTTGTTGTTCCTTTAGGAAAAGGAACAACATTTCCTATTTTCTAATGTTCCTTTTGTTCGAAGGAACAACATTTTTGTGTTCTTTTGTTCCTTTTTCCGAAGGAACAACATTTTCATTTTTTGTTGTTCCTTTTTCTAAAGGAAAAACATTTTTGTTTTCTGTTGTTCCTTTTCCCGAAGGAACAACATTTTTGTTTCTGTTGTTCCTTTTTCCGAAGGAATGGGGCATTTTCATTTTCTTCTTTTCCTTTTTCCAAAGGAACAGCGCTAGCGTTTTCCGCTATTCATTTTTCGAAAAACACAACATTTTTGCATTGTTTTGCTTGCACTTGTTTTCTTTGCTGATATTCTTCTTAGTGCACAACAGTTTCGAGTTTTTTTTTCTTTTTGCTTGCGATTTTTACATAGCACTTGTTTTAGCTTTTTCTTTTTTGTGTGTTTTATCATTCAGATCACTTCTGAAACATAGCTATACACTTATGCAATGAATATGAGAACTAGAAGATATTGAAATCAACAAATTACATGAAAGTCGCTATCTTTACAAGAATTTGCTCTGAATTGATAAGAGAAAAGAGGAAAGGACACAACTATTAATCTTCTTGTTGTCACTGTTCTACTAATACTGATATGATTGGTTATCTTTATCATGATGGTTCCTTCTAAAAATCCCATAATCCTCTTTGATCATTATTAAGGAATAAGAACAAAGGGCATATTTTTCTATTGAGATGTTAAGACTTCTTCCACCATCCCTACTCTTAAGGAGTGCTGAACAACCCTTTGTGTATAAATAGGAAAAATACTTTATAAAAGAAAAAAAAAAGAATAAAAAGAAAAATGTTTATATAATTTTCTAACATGGTTTGTCAAATGAAGGATAGGGGATCTCATTGAGAGCCAGCCTACCATGATCATAAGAAGAAAGTGAAGTGGCATTCTCACTATGGCCACCACACCAGGGATATGTCCCAAGGGGCACATGAGAAAAAATAAAAAGTACTTGGAACAAGAGGTCTCATCACAAGCTGTCCTGCCCACCTTTCATTCCTTCCTAGTGAATGGCATTATGATTTATCTGGTTACCAAGCTAGCATAATCGCCTCCATTTTGACATTCCACAACACTTTCCTAAGCATACACAAAGGATCATGGTTCCATGGGTGAAATAAACAACTCTATCAAGGTTATGGACACATGTGGGCAATAGAGCTCTGTTGATGGTATTGAGGTCACAATCTTTATACGCTAATAGCAGTTATGAATCCCTTCTTCTACCTTTGTAATGGATCAAATAAGATTATGAACATAATTCCTTCGAACCTTTAATACATGAAATCTATTACAATCAATCATGATGGAAAAAGTTGATCGTGACTACACTGAACGTTTTGTGCACGTTAGTTGCCCTATCCTCCAAATCTTGCATCATATTATGAAATTCTCTTATTTATTAAGTGATTCTATGATATACCTCAATTTTGGCAATCCTCTTGTTCTTGTAAACATGGCATCTCAGTATACGCTGCTCCTTTCTGACTCTGTATCATGTCAGTCCAGCATGCCACTCCCTCATTTGATGGCCAAGGACGGCCTATCACATTGCAAGGGGGAGTAGGTGACCTCATAATTCATTGGAATGCATGTCAATTTATCATTTGGATAAATTTTACTTGGAAATAGCAAGGCTTAACGGTATATTGTTTTCCAATTTGCATGGCTTGTTGTTTCAAAGTTATTTCCGCATTATGCTCTGCAACAATTAGCAACAATTTGAAATTTAAACAAGCTTGTTGTTCCATCATTTTCTCTGTGGTTGCTAACATCTTGAACAACCTACTATTCCATTGTTGTCTCTGTGTTTCTACAGTGTGCTAAGCATGGGAGGAAGATCAATTCGTAGAGAACCACAAGTGTTGATAGTTTCTGATGCCGCACGAGAAATCCTAACAAGAGCAAGATGGATAGTTTATCTCAATCGTCTACAATAGTCCAACGATTGAATTTTTGTAGAACCTGCAAGAATATCACTCCAAGATAAGAGGGAGATAGATAGCAGTCACCAACGACATAATTACAGAGGTTTTAGGACTGCCAACCACTGGATCTATGTGGACTCTGGAGAAAGTAAGATTGTGAGACACCATCAAAATCTTCCAAGATGAAGGTAAGAACCTGACTCAAAGTGGAAAGGGAGTTCTACCAGCAGCCTTGGGAGAACCATGGGTAGAATTGGCAAAGATCATTCAGAATTACATTACTTGTGGAGGCAGAAAAGACGTGGTAAGACCACTCCACCTTAAGCTTTTAGTTGTATTAAAACAAAAATGCATTGTGAATTTGCTGCGTTTTAAAATTATTTATTACATGATGTTGCCTGAAGCATGAAGAAATCTCACCGCGTAGAATCGGTAGTAAGTCATCATGGGTTGATACGATTGATAGTTAGCTACAATCTTGCTCAGTAACAGAGCAATTGGGAAGAACTAATTTTTAAAATAGATGGGGGACTTTCTTTTCCAACCCCCAAACGAAATCATACTGCAATTACATCGAATAGACCATTGAAATGGATGAAATCCATCATATTGGAATGGATCAAAGGGAGGCTGGAAAATTCCCAAGGGAACACCAGTCAACCGGTGGAGATAGATGATTTAGGGGATGAGCAACCCTCGCAATTGGAAGGAGGAGAGAACGAAAGAGAATTGAATGATGAGGGAGAAACAGAGGGAGAGACTGAGAAATCTGGTCACACTGAAGAAGAAATAGAGAAACATGAGGAAAGCTCATTGAAAAATCAGCTATAAGACGATGATTTGGCCTAGATTCTAGCCAATATGGGAGAATATACTCAACCTCTCAGCCCACTAAACCTCCACACTTAAGAAGAACCATAGGAGCACTTTGTTCATGATAAGAGTGCATCCAAAGAGTTATGCAACAAGGAAGAAGAAGAAGAGAATCACTCTGGCCATGATGAAAGTGCATCTGGAGAGAAAAATGATGAGGATGAAGAAGAGGAACAATTTGTTCCAAGTTAGAATACACTAGAAGAATTTTATGGAGAAGAAAGGGGGGAAGAAGAAGTTACCCAAGAAATTGCAGAACAAGCTAGGGTTTCCACCCCCACACAACCCAATCAGTAGAATAATGGGGAAGCACCCCAAAAGAAAAATATTCTACTGCTTCTCCTTGACTATTTAATGTAGAAAGTGAAAGGAAAAACAAAGACTACTTAATGTAATTGCATGACTTCGACAACAAATCAGGATTCTGAAGATGGGGAAGAGAGCAAAAAGGACCTTGGTGGTAAGGCATACAACCACTCCAGTGAAACCCCTTAGGAAAAAGGTTAAGAGGACTTAGGTCTAGCCTGCCATTCAAAATCAAAAGGAACAACATTCGGCTGTTACCCATGTCGAAATCCAAACAGATGACATAACAGCTTGTGACAAAGCAATTAAGACAGAGGCACAATCCTCTAAAGAAATTCGAACCATAACTATGGAATGATGCAATAAGAAGATTCAAGTGAACCTCCTGCTTACAACTACTACGTGGGATAGTGACCCAAGGACAGTAACCCTACGAGAGGGTTTGATGCAAGCCCAGCAAGCAGTAGAAAAACTTACAGAACAAACTGTCTCTCGAGAAAAGTATGAAGAATTACAACAGCAACTAAGGGATGTCAATTTATTCGAAAGCCAGGCTTCTGCAGGATGGCGAAAGGAAGAAGAAAGAGTCACAAAGGTAACTCATAGGTTAGATGTAGTTATCAAACAAATGGACACCTTATGCTCTTTGTATACTGATGTCCTAGCATGTAGAGCACCTGCTAAGAATTATTCTTTGTTTTTAATGGAAAGATATTTTCAATTGAAAATTAAGGCTGTCAAAGCAGGAGCCCCAATAGAAATAAACACTATTGATGATTTCATAAATTTTTGTAAGCACTATGGGGTAAAGGTTCAGATATTATTATGTGAGTTCTATTTGCACAACCTTGTGTTAGATCAAGAAACAGAGAAGAATCTGGGCCCTTTCGTTGGGGATATCCAACTGCAGGCATTTATTTCATTTGGATTTAATCAAATAAAATGGCTTAAAGCCTATAATGCCTTCGAAAGACAATAAAATGGATTAGACTTATGGGTAAGAGTTGAGCCTAGAGATCCACTGCAGTTATGGAATAAACATAGGAACCTCATGAGGACTCCGGGCATGATTGAAGCATTAGGACCCATTCATATAGTAATCAATCGACAAGGGATAGAATAATTTTTTACCATCAAAGACCTTTCTATTACAGCTGCTAAATTTTGATATCAGACTTCTAATCTGAATATCCAACATAGGGAACCATTTAATTATGAGAACTTTAAGTTAGTTGTTAATCGCTTGGGCCTCTATGGTGTTCTTATTTTGAGGGAAGGGCCATCTTGGTTAGGTTGTAGGTTTCGAAGTCCGGTCATATAGCATCTTGCACTAGGATACCAAGGCTTATATGAAATTCTTGAGGGCCAGACAAGACATATTTTTGAGCACCTAGCTAGGCATCATGGCTGTAGACCTCCTCATGAGATCCCATCTCCAGCCTACTCTCTCACCGCCTTGCATATCAACTACAATGTTTTCATGAGGCCATGAAAAAGGGTAAGCAGGGAGGTGTGTTGAACACTGGAGAAGGTATGTTATTTTCATTACTTTGTTATCTTTTCTTCAAAACTCACAACCTTTTCACATCATGAGCTAGGCATATGACAAAAGAATATGATAAAATCTAGAAGATTTATATGTAATGTGAAATAACTAATAATTACCCTTTCTCTATGAAAAAAGAGGAGAAAACGGAAGACTGTCATCCCAAAGGAAAGAATGAGACCAAGTTAACTGTTGTCTCTTTGGCAGGGAACCATGTTTAAACAAGGCAATCCAAATTGGAGCGTAACAACGAGAAAAAGGAAAAGGAGATCTCCAATCGGCGCAAAAAAACAAGAGGATAACTGCAAACTAACAACTTGGTGAATCCCTCAGGATCCTTTCATCTTGAGGGATCACTATCTTAACAATCCTCTGCATTGTTGATATCACCACTCGACTGTTATAAGAAAGGGTAGCACTGTTAGATTTGGGGGGGAGAAAGAGAGAACAATTGTTATTTTTATGAAATTCTTCTTGGTACTTGAACTTTGATCATCAACTCTCTTTGAAGAGTGATTCACTGTAACTCTGTTTAATGTTTAATATATAAATCTGGTTGTTGTTCTATCATTGATTCTAGAGTAGCCTCAAGTAGTGAGTCCCTGGAGGCTAAGGGCCCAGCCCTGGTGGATCACTTGCTCCTGTACCATATTCCTGATTTATCTGTGGTTTGATTTCTTCCATTTACTCTGCTCAGTAATCTGACGTACTTTACTGTTTTACATATCATCTCTATTATATATAAATGACTAAATACTATTCTTATCTACAACAAGAATGCTATGTTATCGTTCTAACTTTGTATTGTATTGTTGTTCCTTTGATATAACACCGTTGTTCCTTACAAATTTCCATTCGATTACAGGTTAACCGTGTTTTATGTTCCTAAATCGATATGACTGTATGGTTTATTCTTAAATTGTGATTGTTGTCCATTCGATATTGTCGTTCCATTGTGATTGCATTTGTTGTTACTTTATAGATGTGATTCATGCTTATTGTATCGAAACTCAAATTATTGTTCCCTTTACTGATTAAGTGTGTCGCGTTTTTAACTTGGGTTGTTGTACATCCATATTTAAGTTGTTGTTCTATACTTTATTTTTGATAGTCCGCTATTCCATTTCTGTTTGCTGTTCAATTCAAAGGCTATTACTTAATTCCTATAGATTATAATTATTACTGCATCTATTTCTGCAAGTTAAGGTTTTGTTGTTCAATCATGTTTATAAAGATAGTTGTTGTTCCATTTCTTATCATTTGAATATCATCATTGCTTTGGTGTGTAGAAGGTCTGAGATTGTAGTGAACACCGACATATGCTGTCTAGTTCCCAGTTCGATGATCCTTTCTTTGAGTGCCTTTTTTATTGCACCAGTCTATAGGGGGAAGAGTTACCGTTACAGTACCCTTGACTAATAAATCGTTGTAGCTTCTTGAACGCATGATTTGAGTCCTAGGTTTCTTTTTTATTTCATTCCAAGCATCCGTTTACTCTTATATTGAGAGCACTATACTACTAGCATTACTCTGACAAATGACTACCTCAAACTGAGTACACTCTTTGAAATAAAAAGTCGTTCCTGGATTGACAATTAATGTAGGGTAAATAGAGGTGAAAAAGACCTTTTTTACTGCTCGACACCATGCACATCACTACGAGCCCAATTATCATCAATGCCAACAATCTAGATGCCACCATCCATCTAGACAATGCCAATAGTAAAAAAATATCCTCCTTTGGTATTTACGGAAATAAACCAAGCACGGTTTTCTCCATCTTTGTACTCCCACTGGCATCAATAATCATTCAACTTGGGAACTTATTCTCCCCCTTTGGAATCAATGGAAAAAAATGCATGAAATGAAGAAAAATTCCCCAACACCATTATAGCCTACTCTTTAATTGATCTAAGAAGTTGAGTAGATATCATTCAAAATGAGTGATTTGGATGTAGGAGAAACAAATGATAGTTGTTTCCTGAGATAATCAAAGGGTTCTCAAGCTAATTTTTTAGTGAATATATTTGCAAGATGATCACTAGTGGCCACATACTCGAGTCAAACAACATTAGCAACACATTGTTCGCTTAAGAAATGGAACTTTATTGAAATATGATTGGTATTTGAATGCATGAAATGATTTTTAGATATGTTGATAGCACTTGTGTTGTCACACATGCTTGGTATTGGATCATTCAAAGAATTTGTGTGGAAAAGGTGGCCACAATAATGTTCTTTTCTTTAGCTATTGATAATCAGATTGAGCCTTGTTTTTTACTGACACAAGATAGTAGATAATCTCCCAAAAAGAATGATGCTTCAGAGGTGTTTTTCTAGTCCTCAGGATTGCCTTCCCAATTAGCATAAATATAATCTTTTATCTTAACATACCTGATTTTGGCATACCACAACCCATAGTCTTTTGTTCCTTATAAACATTAGAGAATCTATTTTATAGAAATGACATGGATTTCACAAAGGTGAGCTTGAAATTTTACTACCAAACCCAATACTTGCATAATGTTTGGTCTTGAGGTAGTGAGGTATAACAAGCTTCTAATCATTGATCTATATATTTTCTATTTCAGCAAAGGTGTTTCATCTTCTTTTCATAGCATACAACTAGTAACAATGTGAGTACTAACTAGTTTGCATTCTTGCATCCCAAATTTATTCCATGTTTCTCTTAAATATTTGGGTTGGGAGATGAATATACCATATTTAGATTGTGAGATTTGTAGCCTAAAAAAGTAAGATAATTCTCATATCATGGACATCTTGAATTTTTTCCGCATAGACTAAACAAATTGATGTCCTAGCTATTCCAAACCACTGCTAAACATGATCTCATCGAAATAGACCACAACAAACAACAAATGATCATCTTGAGATTTCATATATACATTGTTGTCGACAACAGCTCTCTTGAATCCTTGTTGCTATAGATATTTGTCTAGTTTGGCATACCAAGCTCTAGGGGCTTGTTGGAGCCCACACAAAGAATTTTTCAATCTAAATACATAACCTTCATTCTTTGAAAGCATGAATCCTCCATACTACTCAATGTATACTTCATCCTTCAGATCTCCATTGAGAAAGAAAGATTTCACATCCATCTAGTATACCTTGATTTTATTGTGACAAGTAAAAGAAAGGAACAATATGATGTCTTCCAATGTTGCTAAAAGTGTAAAGGTTTCTTCAAAATCTATCCCTTATATCTCATCATACCCTTTGCAGGCTATTTGTTCTTTTTTCCTTATCACTTGGCCTTATTCCTTTAACTTTTTTAAAGAGACTGTTGGTTCCTATTTCATTCTTCTCTTTGGATCTATGAATAAGAACCTAAGTATCATTTTTCTTGATCTAGTATAGCTCTTCATTCGTTTTCTTTACCCAACACTTACCTCCACTAGCCTCATTCAGAATTATTGGCTCAACTTATGACAATAAGGAAATATTTTCACATCTTTGACTCCCAAGAAATTTCCTTCTAGTTTAAACATCGAGTCTACGATCACAAATAATTTGATTTTTTAGGTGTTATTCTGAGTGTATCTAGAATGCGTTTTGGGACTTTATGTTATATTTTCCTGTTTGATTTTTTTCCTTTTCTTCTCATTTTTCATGGTATAAAGTATAGAGATTGAATTTTCTCCTTCATCCAAGTCCTTGTCCTCCCTAGATGGCTTTGGCCATGGATGTATTTCATCTACTATTATAACAATGCAGTCTTCAACCCTTTTTCCTTCTTGAGTACCCAAGAAATATACCCTCATAAGCTTAAAAATTAAAATTTCTGAAATTTTTATCATTTCTTTCGATAAATAATTTTCTCCCAAACACCTTGAAATGTTTCACTATTGTTGGTCTCCCTTTTTATATCTCCTAGGGAGTCTTATCACTATTAGGCCTGAGTTGTGTTTTGTTTACTAAATACATAGATTATTGTGTTGCTTCTCCCTAAAACATGTGTGGTACATATGCCTCATCTTTCATAGCTCTGACCATCTCTTGAATTGTTTTGTTCTTTCTCTCTACTACTCCATTCTATTGTGGAGTTCAAGCCATTAAGTAATGCCTCTTTATTCCATGATCTTCATAATACTTTTCAAACTCTCTTGAACTGAATTATCCACCTTCGTCTGATCTTAAGAATTTGATCTTTAGATATTTCTGATTCTCAACTTGAGCTTTAAACATCTTGAAATTTTTTATAGCTTCTAATTTCTCTTTTAGGATCATTATCCACATGGCTCTGGTAAAATCATCAATAAATAAAATAATTTACCTTTCTCTTATTGGTATTTTTGTTCTTGTTCGGCTATAGATATCAGTGTGAATCAACTCTATAGGTTTAGAGGTTGAGAATTCCTTTGTTTTGAACTAAGTCCTTGTTCGCTTGCCAAATTGGCAAGAATTGCAGATTGAGTTATCAGGCTTTGACAATCTTGGAAATCCTATTACAACTTCTATCTTGTTGATTTTTATTAGGTTGTCAAAATTTATATGAGCAAGACTTATGTGCTACAACCAAGTCTAACTTGTTGTACTCGGGTAGCATCTGACTCTGGAGTCATCAAACATATATACATTATTGTGAGTCTTGACTACCTTTCCCACTAGCTTACCATTTTCTTCTATTCAAATATCATAGTCTTTAGATAAAAATGTTACATTGTAGCCATTATCACTCATTTGAATCACATTGAGAAAATTATGATCAATCCTTTCCATATACAAAACATTATGAGTCTTGGTCATTTCATCATGACTGAATATTCCCTTTCTCTTAATTCTAGCTAGAGCATGTTTCCAAAGGCGACATTGTTCACTTTTTCTTTTTCCTTCAAAGAAAAGAATTTACTCTTACTCCCATTCATGTTCTTGGAACAACCACTATCCACATACTATTTATTTTTTAATTCATGTGCAGAAAAAGCAAGTCCACAGCCCATATTTTCGCCACTATTTTGCTTCCAACTCTTCTTTTCCATAGGGAAGGTTGGCTTCCAAGTGTGTTGAGGTTTAAAGGAGTGTTAAAATTTTCTTATGCACTAACTTTCCTTGTGCCAAAAATTATTACACTTGAAAAAATCAATTTCATTCATTAGAGGAGAAAATGAGTTTTTATTCCTAGGGAATGCATTCTATTTTCAAATATTCTAATAATATCTATAATTGAAATTTTCATCTCTTTCAAACTTGAAACTTTTGTAGTTGAAAAATTTGTGTCCAAAGGCATGAAACTTGGAGAAATATCCATAAAACAATGTTGGGTACCTATTATTTGAGAACTAGTGAGATTTAGCTAATTGCAGGTGTATTTGTTGTTTTGTAGACTAATCTACTTCTCTGTGGCATGATTCAATTTTGAGGTTTGCATTATTGTTACATGAAGCACTTTTCATAGCTATGGGGGTCTTCAAATCCCGAGGACGTAAAACTTTTCTTTCCCATAGAAGGCTTTTGTGTTTCTGAATAAACAAAACTTTCTTTATTATATAGAGGCATTTGACTGCTCATAATATCTTTTAACTTTTCTATCCCTTCAACAAATCTTTTGTCCAAATCCTTCTTCTTCTTCGACCTCTCATGGTTTGTTCTCAAGGAGACAATTTCTACCTCTATATTGTGACAATTATCTTCCTATTCGTGAATCAAGTCATTTAGAAATTATTTTTTCCATTTTTCTTCCTCTAACTTGACTTTCAGAGAATAATATCTCCTTTACAAGTTTCAAACATCATCTCCTCCTTTTTCTTGGCCAATTCTAGCTTTAAGAGCAAATTCACCACCTCTAGATTTTCACATGTTTTTTGTTTTTCTTCTAATAGGAATGCTAAGTTTTCTTTACTTCTAGTGACTTCTTCAAGTTTTTCTTTTTGATAGAAAAAATCCTCACTATAAAAATTATACATCTTTCTTCAACCCACATCAACTACTCCTTTAATTTCTTGTTCTTCCTCATGGCCTTATTCAACTCATCAACAGAACTAATGAGTTTTGGTTCTAGATCCATTACTCCTTCTACTTCTTCCTCAAAGTATGAGACATTTTTGGTTTTAGATTCAGCTTCAAGTGACATAACCAAGCATTCATTGGCCTCACTTTTTGAGGAATCCTCGCTATTAGATTCTACTCTAGAACTATCCTCTTTGGAGTAGAGCCCCTTGTTCTTCAGGGAATTCTTGTTTTGATATTGATAAGATTTATATTTGGGATTTATATATTTTTCATTTTATAACTTTTATATGTAGGGACACTTGGATTCAAAATGTAAAACTCTTCCATAATAAAAACATTTGAACAATATATTTCCTTTTTACTTGATTGAACATCACTTTACTTTTCTAGGAAAATGAGCTAGCTCTTGATCAAATTCACAACTAGAACATTATTGGTGATCCTTGTGCTCCTTAAACTTCATAGAAACTTTGAATGTTGCCTCCTTTAGTTTAGTCTTTTACTTACCTACTCTCTCTCATCGGTTGTGAGAGTACCAAGTAGCTGGTCCATTGTGATATTTTTCAAGTCCTTCATCTCTTCAATGGTAAATATTTTGGCATTGAATATAAGAGGAAAAGACCTCATGAAATTATGAACGACCATTTCCTCTTTGACCACTTCAACAAGTCCTCTAATCATGTTTTTTTACCTCATCAATTCTAAGAAAATATTCTAATATGCTTTCATCTTCATTCATATTTAAGCTTTCCAAACTAATTATCAACTTTTGGAGCTTGGCTTAGTTGAATTTCGTATCTCCTTCACGACTCTTATTAATATTGTCCCATACTTCCTTGGTTGACTTATAGTACATAAACTTTACTAGTTGAGATTGACTAAGACCATATAGGATGGTATTCATGGACTTAACATTATTCGCATAAGCATTTTTACCGTCTACATATGTTGGAGGAGTTGTTGGGACAATGTAATATACTAACATAGAGCTTGAAACTTTGGTTCCTAGGGACATGAGATAGGCTTCCATCCTAATTTTCCTAAAGACATAATTTGACCCATCAAAGACTGCTATTATGCTTAAGTAAGCATCTTGTTTCTTTGGTCTAGACATGATTCCTTATAGATATACCTTCTAATGGTTTGATTGTTCCTTAAGGAACTTGGATCTGATACCAATTGTACGAATAAGGAATTACTAAGAGCGAGGTGAATCAACAATGGATTAAATTTTAAATTTTATCTCTTTTAAATTAACAATCATCAATATGATTAGTTGTAATTAAATGTATAAAAAACAAAGTAAATCACTCTCATTAACATACTTCATTAGAACATGAAACATCTACACATGGACACAAAGATTTAGTGTGGAAAACCAAATGGGAAAAACCACCATACTATTTTTTATTGTTTCTTGTGAGCACCTACTCATAGGTGGCCCCAACCCCCTTAAAAATAACAATCCACCACTTTCCAAGAGGCACCAACCTCTTAAAGATGTAGGTCACAATATACTTCAACCAACTCTTTTACTTTTCATATAAACTGAGAAACTAAGTCTTACTAAAATTAAATAGAAACATAAAGACATGGTTTACTATTACAAACAACTTCTTCCTCTCTACTATGTGGTCCCTTTCTGAATTGTACACTTCACTACTCTATTGGTTCTACTATTGACCCTCATTTAGTCTCAACTAAATATCATCTCTCAACCATACTTCACCTTATGCACACACACAATTACTTGCAATAATTCATACTCTCACACAACGTACCACTATACTCCACCACACCCATCTACTTAGTGTTTCCTCTGAATTTTATTTAGTAGAAACATAGGGATCAATGCAACTTTTCTATTCCTTAACCATCCCATTTAATATATAGTATGGCATACTAGGATTCAACTACAAGCCAATGTATTGGATCAATTTTACTTCAACCAGTTGGTACATGCATGGTCTTAATTGTGGAATAGTAAAGTTATGTTATTAGTGATTTAATTTTGCACCAATTACATCTTTGTCTTTGGTCATTACAACAATGATCAAATTAAAGAATGGGCTTTTGAAAGTTTTGTATACTAAGAATTAATTCTTCGTACACTTGCATATACAAGAAGTTCCTCTCTTGAAATATGTTTGCATAGAAAGCACAACTCTCCAACACTTTGTTGTAGGTCATGGTCCTTACTGCCTCCTTGTTGATTGATCTCTTAATTTTTTGTGTCACTAGTAGTGACTAGGGATGACCTTCTTTAACAGAGGAGATGTTCCATCAATGCTTCTAGTACTATACTTCGTGAATTCATCAAAGACTACTGACCCGTTCAATGATAATTCTTCCAACAAAGGAAGTTCCCAAATATGTCACAGACCAACTATCGAATCATTTTCATGCTCAGTGGCGGTAATGTTTTAATCAATTGTTGACTTATATGTCTTTTGAATTATAGAGCCCTTAGTAACAAGCCCACAACACTATTGCAAATATCCCATAGGCCGATGGTCACATTAACACAGAAACCTTCAGAAAAATGAGACATGGGCACAACTTCCATCATTTAATGAAACTGTTAACTATCAGTAAAGGCTCTATCTCTCGGGTCTATCATCTTAGCCAAATTCCTAAGTGTGTCTTTGTTTCCCTTTTAGAGATTTTCTGTTAGGCCCCTATACTACTAGTGTAAGCCCTTATTGTTATTAGTACAACCCACTTATTATATTGATGTACCCATGTAGTGCCCATATTGTTACTATTGTGCCCCATAGAAGCCCACTATTGTTATTATTGTGCCCTTACATTATTATTGTTATGTCGACTCTAATTATGTTATGACCCCTTAGACTCCTATATATAGAAAGGAGGTCTTTTCATTTGTATCATCCAATAATTGTGCATTTATGTAATGTAAAGGAGGTTTCCCCCTCGAAGAGGTTGAATTATAAGGCATTGATCTATCTTTTCTATCCTTTTGTGAGTTGGTTTCATAACATATACAATCTATGACTATCTTTTAAAATCATTCTGCTGATTTGCATTTATTTGCAATGCTTCGGTTTGTTATATGCTGCTAGCTGCTCTTACTTCAAACTTCATTCCATATGTATCTGTTTCTTTGAAGACTGCCTCTATTAGTGTTCAAAATTTATCTGTTCTCTCATTAAATCCCTGAGTTAAGACATAAACTTCTATGATAATAGCACCATAGTTGTTTGCCCTATTTTCTCTAGCATTAGATGACTTTCTCTGTTGCTTCAAATACTACTTAGTGATCAAGTGGAAAGCATCTTTAACAACAGTCCAAAGAATGGTTACATGATCATATTCTTCAATGGATTACTCATGAGAAATGATCTTCATCAAAGAATGATTGTTAATATATCTCAACAAGGATTTCATAAGGACCCTTTCACTAATATCTTCAGCAATAATGATCAAGAATCGCAGGATCCCCTTAACTGTATGCATCATCTCTTTTGGCAGTCTTCTCAAAAAATGCTTAGATTGTCAAAATTCAGGCCAATGACATGTGCTATTGGTTGGAGAGCTCAAGGGACTTTCAGACTATATTTGCTTCCTTCTCCATACTTGTGTAACTTTCATCTTTTGCATGGTTCTAGCTTGTGTAAGATCCCAAGTTAAGTTATAGTCACATACCATATGACCATTGTTATGACACTTGAAGCATTCTACATTGTTCATAAATAAGAATTCATGTTTTCTTCCTGCAGAATTGTTTCTTGGAGATTTCTGGGGACTATAATATCTATCTCTATGATATTCTTTACAGTATTTTGCCATGTGACCAAAGTTTGTACAAGACGACAATAACCAAAAAATGAACTTTGGTACTTGGAAGATGGAGGTTTCCTTGATGTACTTCTGAAGCCTTTCTGCCTTGAGATCCTTTGATGATAACCATTTCCTCTCACATCTTTGACATCATCTACATTTCTTTTTGGAGCTGGATTTCTTCTTGGAGCAGGATTTCTTCTCTTGTAGCCTTGATTTTTCTCCTTGCATTTGCTGGAAGTGGGAGCATCACCATTTCTTTCTGGCTTTTTCACATCTCTTTTGTTTAAATCATTTTCATTCTTGTTTGAGGGTTCACCTGCATACCCGAGGCCTGATTTATCGGATGGACATCAGTGATAGTTGAGCATGTCATCCAAGGCTTGAGAGCTCTTCAAGATTTTGTTCATCAGTTCAACTTTTGTTCTGAGGAAGATAATCTCTTCTTCCAATCTTTCACACTCATTATTCTTCTTGGCAAGTTGTTTCTCAGTTTCCTCCTTCCTATGAGTAGCTTCATCTGCTTCTATTTTAAGGGAGATGATATCTAACTTCATTTTGAAGATTTCTTCATCCTTTGCTTTCAGTTGACAGATCATGGTGTTTCTTTCCTTTCCTACTTCATCAACCGGTCCTTCTTAGACTTCCAATGCTTTTGTGATCTTTTCAACTCCTTGTGCTTGTTTCCTTGCTTCTTGTAGTTGAGACTTGAGAGAGGAGACGTCTACCTTGTGTTGACCAATCTCTTCTTCAAGTTTGTTCAAGCTCTTGTGCCTTTGTTCAAGTTGACTTGACAAGGTATCTTCCTACTTCTTTACTTCTTTGCTTTATTCAATTGATTTGTCATGGATATGACTTCTTCATGGTGCTTTCTTTTGTTTTGATGAAATTCCTCCTTAAGCTTGGCAAGCTCTTCATCCATTTCTTGTAATTCAAGCTTGATGAAGTCAAATT
Source organism: Pinus taeda (assembly GCA_000404065.3). Lineage (NCBI taxonomy): Eukaryota > Viridiplantae > Streptophyta > Pinopsida > Pinales > Pinaceae > Pinus > Pinus taeda. Next base: position 4,695 of record APFE031161701.1, on the reverse strand, counting down.
TCTTCCTTGTTTGATCTTGGTCACCAACTAGTGCTATCTTCTTAAGTTCCTCATTTTCTTTTTTCAAATTGTTAATCTCTTCCATGGCAGTCATAAGTTGAGCAAGGAGTTCTTCTACAAAATCTTTTTCATTCTCTTCATCTTCTATAATGGGTTCTGGATTTCCTTCTTGATTTCCATCATATTCATGACTGATGGTCATGGTCAATGCCCCTTTTGAGTGAAGGTCATGAAGTTTGTCCCATATACCCTTTGTTGATGAACATTTTCCTAGATTGTTCTTTACAGAATCAAGTAGCCCATTCAAGATTGCCTTCATTACTTTTGCATTGTACTCCTTGGATTCCTCATCCATCCTGCTATTAGCAATCACTAATTTCCATATTTCAGTGCCTTGAGTTTGTAAGAAATTCGTCATTCTTGCTTCCCATATATTAAAGTTCCCATTGAGCCTTGGAGCCTTCTCAAATTGATTGTCTTCTATTTTAGTAGTAGAAGGAGACACATCCTTGGGAGGATTGGAGAATTTCTTCTTTGACTTCGCCATTTGTGTTCTAAAGTTCAACCTTCAAGTTGTTAAGCTTTGAATGAAGGTACCTGCTCTGATACCAATTCTTGGAAATACTAGGGGGGGTGAATCAATATTTCTTTTTCTGACTATTGTTTTACTAGTTAAAACATATATATTCAAAACACAAGATGAACAACAAGAATAAATGTTTTTATTAATATAAACTGTGCAGTAAAATAGATAAAATATATAGATGGTTGCAATCAGTTGCCAAGCAACAACTTGGAATTTTGTGAGGCTCCAACCTCCAGAGCTCCAACTCTATTTAACCAAGGCACAAGTCTTGGACTTAGGATCACCAACTCCCAAGGACTTCAATCCTTCCAATCTTTGGGGCACCAATCCCAAAGACTCCAATTCTTCTTACTTCTGGGGCATCAACCTCAAGGACTCCTATCCTACTTACTTCTGAGGCACCAACCCCCAAGGACTCCAATCCTTCTTGCTTCTGAGGCACCAACCGCAAGGGTTCCGACCCAATATTGTCAAAGCACAATTGATAGTGATACTCTACTCTCAGAACTCTTTATTATTGAGTTTTGTCTGTTTATAGCTTGACTATAGTCTCCATGCTACAACATCAATGACAACCAAGCTCTACACAAGAACCACTTCTCTGTTTCAATCTTTTGTTCTACTAGTCACAGTAAATGTTGCAGGTGTGGTTGCTTCTTACTGTTCTCTGATATTGCAATCTTACTTCCCTGAAATACATTCACATATGCTTTAATACCAGTGTTGGCTACTACCCCTTTGACTATCTGTTGTCTTGTTGGCCCTTTGGCCCTCTTTCTGTTCTGTTGGATCCTCTCGCTACCTCTGTCTCCTCCAACTTATTTTCCACAGCATTCAACAACCCTTCAACAACATTCAGCAACGTTCAACCATTCCATTGTTCTCTGTTTTTCCTATTTGTATTCATACCTGGTCCTATGATTATCAGTTTCCTCTTTCTCATTGGCTCTTTGGCTTCCTCTTACATTGTTGTAGATTCCTCTGCCTTACTTGATCCTTCGGCTTCCCTCCACAATCGTTGTAGCTTCCTCTGAGCTGTTTGAGTTCACTGATACTCCATGGACACGTAACTTCATAAGAGAAGTCCAAGGAAAACTCAGAGAAAGCATTGTAACGCGTTACACCGTAACAGCGTTTCATTTTCCAATAATTATGGACATACACAGGGTTTTTTCAGTTTAACGGAGATGTCGTGTCCCAATCGCAATCACACTCACCACAAATCACCCCATTTAACTGATGTTTAGCCTCCTGAACCATCAGAATAGCTATTGTAAGCCTTTCGGCCTAAAACATCCTGCGCAAGCCAAATCTTTCATTACACAGAGTATATGAGAAAAACCAGTCAAAAGACTAAGGGGCGGATTTCAAGCAATATTACACCCACATCTAAACTGTATCAAGTCCGCAACTTAAATCACAATCGGTGATTCACGACTCCCAATGGTCCTTCATATGTCGGGCCCATGACACTGTCGATGGCCGACGACCGATCCACCACTGGATGCGATATTATATTAAGCCAAGTTGTGATGTCGCATCGGGTCTGCAACGTTCATCGCAATCGGCGCTTGGGTGTGGCAAGGCTTCATAACATACGTGATTATGACAGATGCGATAATAGATTAACTTATATTGCAATGTAGCGGCGAGTCCGCATTGTTGACAATAATACTGAGAGGGGGGGTGAATCAGTATTATCTAATTCTTTTACCAAATCTTTCTTATTTATACTTTGAATTATTTTTGTATACCAATACCATAAATAATGAGCATGAATAAGAAAAGTAGACAGTCACATCAAAGAACACCAGATATAAGGTGGAAACCCAATGTGGGTGAAAACCACCTGTTGCAATATGTCTCTATCTTCTTTCAAATTAGAAACTCCTTTTACAATGGTCTTGTACTGGTGCAGTCCTTTACCAGTACGCAGGCTGCAACCTGCAGAGAGCTACAACTCTCTCTCGTTTTCCAGTCTCTCCTGGAAGGCAGCTACAACCCCCTACTTCTTTTCTTTCAAGGACCACTTTTCATAAATTTTCAAACTAGATCCATAAATATCAAGTGATCATCAAGTACCAGTAAGTCACCCAGATAACCAGATCTACAATAACAGAAAACTAAACCCAGAACACCTTCTGCGGTGTCTCCTGCAGCATCTCCTGCGACGCCTCCTGCAGCATCTCCTGTGGTGCCTCCTGTAGCGTCTCCTGCGGCGCCTCCTGCGGCACCTCCTGCTGCGTCTCCTGCGGCGCCTCCTGTGGCATCTCCTGCGGCGCCTCCGCACTTCCGCAGCTGCAGCGCTCGAGAGATCACCCTTCACAGATTCGCTTTCCACTTCACTTTCATATAGATCGAGCTTTTGAAACAATAACCCAATATTTCAGATCTTAAGATATTCAACCCAAAAGCATACCAAGCCAAATGATCTCCTTTGCTTTATATAGGCAAGCTCTTCCTCAAATCATGGACCAATACCACGGGCCAAAACCATAACAAACCAATACCATCAACTCAATACTAGGGATCAACACGTCTGTCGAGATGCCATGGTCAAAAACCATAGGTTCAAATTCCAAGGACTAACTACCATGGACCAAAGGTAAGTTTTCCCACATGAAATAAACTTTTCTCTGCATAAAATTCTGTGAACATTT
>APFE031161696.1:0-10818 GCA_000404065.3 Pinus taeda | reverse complement strand
TCTTTCCTTAATTTAAGGAAACCAACTACAGTAATTTCCTTAAATTAAGGAAATCAACTGCAGTTAATTAATTTTCTGGTTGGAGCTTCTGAAGTGGTCCATTACTCCATCTGGAGTTATCTACCTTGATATGTGGAACAGCTGACACATAGCCATTAGAAGCTTGATGGAAGCTTGGCTATAAATTCATCTGATTGGTCCCCAAGATAGCATCTCAATCCCCTTCAGTTGTTTACACCATCTAGCTGAGAGAGCATAGCTTGGAAGTGCCTTCAGACTTTCTATGATTTTTCTTTTTGCTTGGATTGAAGCTGGAGTGTTGTTTCAGAGAAGAAGCAAGTGGACTATTGTTTGCAGCAAGAGCGTTATCAATGGCTGGAGGTAATCATGGACATCTAAAGTTTCATTTTTAGATTCTTTAAAGTATTCAGAATCGTTGTTGTAGATTTCTTACATGGGTAGATTTGTTAGTGAGTGGATTGATAATAATATTAGTAAGAAGTATACTATATAACAATGTTGTTAATGGCTTTGATTTAATATGAAATTTACATGTGGTTTGAGGTAAGTCAGTGGGTGTGTTTGATTTGTTCATTGTTTTTTTATATGTTGTTTTATTGATAATTATCTTGGTTTATCAGCGTGCTTAAATAAGCCATTTCATATTCTACAAGTGGTATGAGCATGTAAAATTGTTTGGGGTTAAATTTTCACAGTTGGAATTTCGCCAAAGTTAATCATGTCTAATTGTAACCAAGAAACATTATGATTATTGGTGCATTAAGATGCTTACCTTTTTTATTGGAATATACATGTGGGATATTTTTTAATGGCTTTATGAGGAGCCAAATTGATTGGAGTGGAGAAAGGAAGAAGAATGTTCAAGCTTTGTTCCACATTCACTTAGATCATGATAAGACCTCATTTCCAAGAATATCATGAGAAACAACTCCCAAATATGATGGCACACTGTAGAATAAGCTTACCAAGGCAGTGATCAAGTTAACGTGGTCAAGCTTCACACATTGAAGTGAGAGTTCTATAATTTGACTATCCAAGAAGCTGAAAGTATTAGTGACTATTGTGTGGGAGTGAAAGGGGTCCTCAATAAAATGGCTATACCTCGAGGAACTGTAAGTAATTATGTTTTAATTAAAAAGGTATTGACATGTTTAACACCTAGATGGAATCATGTAGCCATACTCATAGAATAAAGTAAGAATTTGACGAAACTAAAGTTTTATCAATAGGTTTGATCCGTCATGCCTCATGAAGAAATATTGAAGGACACTCTTGAAGTTGTAGATAAAACGTTTTCCTCCAAATGAAAAATTACTAACAATGAAGATGCAAGCAACAATAGTGCCAAAAGAAATCGAGGCCAAGGTATATGGCTAAACCAAAATCCTTTAAGAGGTAGAGGAAGAGGTGGATCAATAGGAAGAGGTAATTTGAGAGGAAGAGGTAGAGGTAGATTTGATAAGAAAAATGTTCAATTTTACTTGACCACTTTGAAAGAGAATGCACATTGAAAGAATTTAAAAATTCTAACTATGCTCACAAAAGTAGTGAGGATCCTTGAAATCACTTATTTTTATCTTATGCCAAATGTGAAAATACTAGTAAAGATGTTTGGTACCTAGATTTTCATTTTCTAACCATATGACACTGAATGAAAGGTTGTTTTCAACAAAAGATCGCTCTATGTTTCCCTTGAGGTTTGATGAACATAAAAGCAATCTTGCAAATATTTCTTATGAGTATTCAAGTTGGTTATGCCATCTCACGTATGGGCATTTAAATTTTCACACTTTCAAGTTTCTACCCTCCCATGCATTAGTTTATGGTTCGCCCAAGGTAGAGGAGCATAAGGAGGTTTATGAAGGATGTGATAAATGCAAGCATGCAAGGGAAAAGTTTCCAAAGGGCACTTACAAGGAGGGCTCATCACCCACTTCATCTCGTTCATTCACACATACGTGGTCCTACATAGACTAAGCGTTTGGGTAAGTGATCATATTTCATCACTTTTATTGATGATCACTGTTATACAGGAATAGTGTCCACATGGATGCTGCTATTCCCACTAAGATGTGTGGCTATCTTAGAAACAAACAATCAAAGTCTATTGTTGATTCGTTTTATGAAAATAGATGAGAGGAGAACCAAGAGGGCCAACTTGAGTCTTGCGCTTGATTCCCGCTCCTTCTTGATATAGTTTTTCTACTTGCTCTTTGTCTGTTCAGCTTCAAAAGGGGCCTGTAGAATCACAACAACATACTACTATGCAAGAAACAAGGATCTAAATTCACAAATAATGTAGGATGAGATGTACATTAACCATATACAAGCACATATAAACAAATGCACCATTATATGGAAGGAAACAAGAATAGCTTTATTCATATAAAAGTAGCAAGAGGATTACAACCATGAGCAGTTTTGACCCAGCATCATCCTCGAGCTAAAAAGCCCTTCTTTCACCTCAAGCAAACCAAAATCGACCAACACTGTGAATGTACACAAGAATACTGACAGCACTTCTCTATAGATTACAAAATTCCAGCCTTTGGATCTCTGTGACGAGGGATCCATATATAGATGATTACACAAAGGTGAGTCATATTTTGGGATCTTGATTAGTGTCTTCTCTCTGATAGTTCCTACTTCCACTTGGAGAATGAAGATCTCTTACTCATCCCTCGTCGAAAATGGAGTGGCAAGTGTTAGAGGGGAAGCTTCTAGAAGATTCCATTATCTTCCACCTCGCATTTTTGTGCCTGCCATTTGTCCATCCCCAACCATCGCACCCTACAGAGGATAAAAATAGTATGCATCGCACCCTGTACATTGGGAAGGTGATATGCATCGCACACCCTGCATGGAGCTTTCAGTATGGTCCAGTTTTGACCATTTATGAGCAATTTTTAGTGGATAACTTCTGGGCGATGATGTAATGAGTTGACGTTGTTCCTTTAGGAGGTGAAGCAACCCTTTTAGGGACTTAAGAATCCTCAGTTTATGGACATTTGTGATTGGGTTTGAAGTGCCCAAAAATGTCTATAACAGTTGCCCCCTAAAGCATGAGGTCGTTAATCATTTTTTGATGTCAGATGAAATGCTTTACTATGACGATCTGAATTTTTTTTGAGCTCGGAGGTGACCTGTAATAAGATACAATACAATACATTATATGACAACATTTTTTCATGATCTAGCTGAGGCAGGCATTCCATGCTCAACTTTATAAACTCATTTTCATGTACATGGGACAGATGATCGTTTGTGTGATAGTCTGATGATATGGACACATCATCCTTTGATTTCGATGATCATCTGTTGGGCAATGATGTACACTCGATGTTTTTATATTCCTGAATATATCGCAGACCAGATGGATGAAAATAGATCCAGGGTCTTCAAACTCGTCCAATCTTCACTCAGAGTATAGGTCGATCCATGTGAAAAATGTTTATGGAGTCGAACATGGAAGGACATCGCCTCATTACCAGCCAATGATGTAAGTTGTTAACAGGCGCGAGAGGAATCACCAATAATGAAAATTACCCTCAAGGTACTACAGTACAATCTACATGGTGTGAAAAAGGGACTTGGCGTCAAACACAACGCAAAATCTCTCGGTCGAAGGTCATTGATGTAAACCTGTCCTAAGTCAACTTCTTGGATAATGAGGTTATGTCGACAAGAAGTGACCCGTCACACGAGGGCCTTAATGAATCCCACATCAACGACACAGAATGAAGAAAATTATTTTGGAGGTGAAAACAAAATCACGATATGAGGGTTCAGGGTGGCGATCATGAAGGAATGAAGCATGAATGAATTGCAGTGGGTGAGACTCAGGTGAATTGTATGAATGACTTCATTTGAACATATCAGCGACACTGACAATGGATTGGTAGCGTTAACCCCAGAGATGGATGGTGTGAACCAATCGTGAGGACCAGTGGACGGAACAACCCAACCTCACATGGATGTGGAAGGAAAATGTCATGTTCACGAGCGACTTGCTACCAACAAAGTTTCTTCTTGTTTTCTTCCCAATTTTCCCGAGTCATCACTGACTAGTACCTCTTTATTTTTGTCAAGCTAGAGGAGGATAACATATGCTTGTTCTATAATCCACCCTTCGGGCGAACCTGTCGCTATATTTTAGCGAGCCTAGCGACAGTGAAACTCGTTCTCGTCGTGTTGGATGAGTTTGTCGCTATTTAGTTTAACGATTTTAACGACAGAGATAACTCTGCCTCTTTCAATTTTAGAGAGTCTGAAAGAAATGGAAAGAAGACTCTGAAGATTCTTTTTCATTGTATAATCCCCTAAGTCTGAAAAAGCCTAAAATAATACAAAAGGTATAAATTTTTGATAGTTTTAACGAGCCTAACAAGACAAGCGCTCGATCTTTTGTGTAATAATCCCTCAGGTCCAGAAAGATTAAAATCTAGAGGAGAGATAGCACTTTCAGCCTTTTAACGAGCCGGGGTGGCCAATTTCTCGATAATATTTTCATATTTTACGAGTCAGGTGAAAAGAACTTAAAGAAGACTCGCCTTCGAGGAACGAGTGATGGTTTCGGGTAGGAGTTGATTCCAAGTAAGGTTTGGAATTTTCCAATCACGACAGTATTACCAGGATGGCTAGCAGAGTCACTCTCCACAGATGTTCCTCGAAGGGGTAAATAATCATATGGGGGTGAATGATCGGCTAAAAATAGAGTGGAGGTGATGGCGAGAAGACGACCAAGGCTCAAAAGATGGCGATAAGACATTCACGATGGTTATTTACCCGTTCATTTTTTAATGAGCTTAAACGCGGGGAGAAATACTTGCTCATTACTTATGTTTATTTTTTAACGAGCATGAACTATGCGCTAAAACTGCTCATGGAGAGTTTATTTTTTAACGAGCTTGAACTCTACAATAACATTGCTTGTGATAAGTTTGCATGCCCCGAGCATAATAATCCAAATTGAGGTGCATGCCCCCCAAGCTTCATTTCATTCAATGCCATGGTTGGAATGAAGGTTTACCATCAGGATCTTTGAAAGAATCAATTTGGAAAGGGGGTTTGTTTCATTTTTTAATGAGGTTGGCACAATAAAAGAACTATCCTCATAATCCACCATATTTACAGTATTTGAAGGATGACTAGGGTCACTCGAATAATCTTCTTGGTAATTCGGAAGATGGGAATGATGGTGGTGATCTTCCCTTGGTACCTCTTCTATCATTATTAGCTGAATGATTCCTTCATCTAAAGAATCTACATGCGACCAAGGATCTGAGGAGGTGCCATATTCCTTAGACCTATCTATCCAAACACTCGTTGAGCGTTGGTTTGCCCCCCAGGCCAAGAAAATTGATTGCTACAATATTTCTATTAGGGCCACGATCCATGCTGACAAAATGTTCAGGAATCTTCTGAATCTTATGGAAGATATCATATTGCAGGTTTCACTATGGCCACTTCCGCCAAATTGTTTGGAGGTGGTAGGGAAAAAGTACCCATCAAGGCAGGTTCTTTTAGGAGGCCTACTCCAACATTTTGAAGCAATTGAGAGCTTCCGTGGATCATTGGAATGCTTCCCGCAACTTGTGAACTATTGGGGAGGAAGTTTTGTTCGTCGATGATTGTGATTCCTCCTTTGAAGGGAAATGCAATCTTCCTGAAATAGGTCAACACAGTGGCGGCCATGGCATATATCGAGGGCCTTCCGAGTAGGATGTTGTAAACAAGGTTTTTGTCAATGACTTCAACATCAATCACTATTGTTTTGCCCCACAGTTTGACTTGCAAGTTACTTAATATTCCATACAGTGTGTATGTGTGTCCATCAAATGCTTTCAATGCCGTTGATGATCGCGACAAGGACGGAGACCCTAGAGTTTTCAAGCAACTCATCGACATGATACATGTCGATGCCCCCTCATCAATAATTGTTCTATGAACAGTTTTGTTGAGGGCTTTCACCTGAATGAGGAAAGCTAGTTGAGATGGTAACTGAGGGCCGTATCCTTTATGATTAAAAGATACAAGATTGGAATCTCTTGAGTCAATCCCACCTATTGCTGATAATAAAGCTTGCTTTTGCGAGGGACAATTTTCCAGTACTTCAAGAGTTGACATTGCGGATGGCGATTGAGCTAAGTCCTCCACTATATTATAGTGTTATGGTGCTTGGGCGTGAGGATTAAACGTCGATTTGTGTACTACTCCCTTTGGCGGTTTTATTGTTAATTCAGGAATGATGGGTGGCACGACTTCTGTTGAAGTCATTGTTGAACTACTAGGTTGATCTTTATCCCTGTTGTTCAACATCTGTGGATTCCTGTAATATTCACTCCTTGTTGTTATAAGAGTTTCATTCAGTTACTTCAAGACTGACAACATTAGTACTTGGGATGTGGAAGAATTTTCATTAGCAACCAGATTTGTTCTTGGGTTTGGAAACACATATGTCAGTACAACCGAGGTTTTTGAACTTTTGAAGAATTTTCTAAGTTCTTCTTTATATGCACATTCTCGAGTCCAGTGATCCTCATCACATACACTACATGGATATTTGGGTATCTCATTCCCAGAAGGGTTTGCAGAAGATTTCCTAGGAGATGAGTCTCCTTGGTTTTTCTTCTTCCCTTGTTTTTTCTTCTTGCCTCTTGGTTGCTTGGTTTCTTTGCCTTTGTCTGTTGACACGACATTTACTTCCGAGGCTGGAAATTTGTCATTTGCATCTTGATTCGAAACCGTGCGGGCCTTTTTCGATGTGGCCTTTGTGGTTTTAGTGCTTGTCGTGCCTATCACACCATTTTCAGCATGAGAGTCCTTATTTGATTTAGGAGGTGGAGGGACGGAGAATTATTGTCAAGGAGCATCAGGGATTTTATCATAGAGCATGCCATACTGAGTAGAGATCAAGTCTAGATATTGTGCACGAGAAATGACTTGCTCTTCAGTGACCACTCCCCCCTTTGCCACATCTTCTGTAATAGCGGGTAACAGTGACTTAATAAACCATTCAGCCAATAGCCGATGAAGAACATATGTTTTTACCATTCTGCGACGACGTCGCCACTCATGAATATGATTGGATATGTGAGTGGCTTTCGTTTGTTTGAAATTGGTAAGGAGCTCAGTTCCTGTTTCGTACCTAATATGTAATTGAAAATGGGTTAAAAAGGTTGTGTCTAGGGTACTGAAGTTATCAAATGAAGCTCTATGCAGTTTGATATACGACTTTGTTGTAGGACCCGTTAACGTGCACTGAAAGAGGCGAAGCCGAATCGAATCATCATTGAGAGTGTTTGATGAACACCATAGATGAAAGGTCATCACATGATTTGATGGGTCTTCACCCGAATTTCCATTGAATTTAGGAATATCTGATGGAAGTTTATGCGGGATCGCCGGCCACCAAGGGGGGTAGGCAATTGGATCATTCATTAGTTGACTTAGATCTGGTAACTCTAGAGTTGCCATGAAGGGCCACTGTTGATTTAGGCTTGGTTGAGCATACCCAGGATAAGACAAAATTGTTTGAGCAGTCGGTCTTTGCATACCAGCATAATGCATTTGATGTTGGTAACTTTGGTAAGGTTGATGCACATAACCATTATGATATGGTTGACACTGCTGCCCATTACTCACAAAGACTTGTTTCTCATATCCTTAGTAAGCTTGCTGAAATTGTGGTTGTTGGTATTGCACTAGCCATGGTTGTGAAGACATGGATTGTTGTCCAACACTGACTGTTTGACCAATATTGGGGTTGGGGTTCCCCATTTGAACCTGTACCATTCCACTAGTGGGTGATTATGGTTGTGTCGGAAGTACAAGAGGTTGTTGTATCGTAACCTGCGAAACTTGAGGTTGGCATACAATTGGTGACGCTTGTACTTGTGATACAACCACAATAGCCGGCGTAGTGGGAATGTTTGTCATAGGTGAACTTTGTTGTATTGAGCATACAACTCTTGGATGTTGAGACAGGACTGAAACCCAACTACTTTTTGTGATTTTAGCGCAACCCAAATTTTGTTGCAAACTCACGCATGGTTGTCCTTTTGGGGAAGACAATGAAAGCGTATATGGCCCTCCATACGATGGTGATCCAGTGCTCAAAGGAATAATTTTCCTCTGGGACCAGTTCGCCCAAATTGACCTTGTGATGGATCAATTTGTCGAGACTCAACGTAAGGGATTCCAGATATAATTTTGGACGAACAAACGGGGACAGTCCATACTGTCGAAATAGTCCCAGGATGGACTCCATCCAGTGACTGATAACTGGTTGGGACAGATGGCACGCCGACAAACATTGTGAGAATAGTAGAAGGGGCTTTCGCTGTTGCTGTGTCGAGTGACACAGTCCTTGATGTTGATGGTTGTTCAGACATGTTAAGTCTATCCAAAAGATTCCTCAGCGATTCTTCAGGAACTTCCGAGGGTGGGTGAATATTTTCTGATGAAAAAGGATATAGGGAGATCACATCTCCAAGTTGCGTCGGAGTGCTCGATGGAGGATATTCCACAATCTCTTCTATGGAAATCAATCCAGGGGGAAGAGGTAGACCGTCAGGTCCGTAAAATATTTCAGGTGCCGAAGAAGATGTAAGTCCTAGAGCAGTAGACAGTTCGGGAGTAACACCTTCTGAATCGGTTGTAGATGGAACTGGTTAAGGAATAGAAGTGTTAACTGTCGCACTAGGATCAGTTGTAATGTCTTGTTATTGTTGCAGAATTTCTTCCATAGAGGCAGGGATTCCAGAAATGTTCGGAGTAACCGGAGTCTCAGAGGATGTTGGAGTGCTTGCTCCAACCAACTTAGGGGACTTTGACCTGGTTAAACGAGTTCGCTTTGTCCGGAATGGATTCGCTTCCAGAGTCAATGATGGTTGACTCGTAAGTCTCCACGAATGACGGGGTTTTGATTGAATTTCTTCCACGATTGCAGATTACTTGATCAACTCAAAATAAAAGGGAAAAATGTTTTTCGAATTAAATGAATTTTAGATGCTTTGAGACAGCTTGTTTTTTCAATTTTAAAGAGTTGAAAAAAACAAAAGATGACTCTAGTCGCCTTCAATTTTTATTGAGCTTGAAGTGACAAGCACTTAGAGGACCTTTTCCATTAAGGGGTCTGAAAAGGAGCAAAATGGACTTCTCTGGAGATCTAGGGAGAGAGGATTACCAAACCAATCGTAAAATTGCAGAATACTTTTTACGATACAACAATCATTCTTCCCGAATGCTGTGTTCGGTGAATTACGATCGATAAGGCGGTAGACACAGCTTCCTAAGGATAGAGGATGCATCCTATAGTGGTCTCCCAATATATACGCAATAGTACGTGGGAGCAGAAGTCCGTACTAGCAGTTATCGTCTGAGAGTGGAGGAATCACCCAACCAACACTGAAAGCAATAGTTACCAGGCTTTACGACACCAGAATATGTCTCTAGCCTAGACCTCTAGATGTTGCGTTAAGTTCTAAAGCATCGTTAGATTCATTGAGATTTATTTTAAGTTGATCTTTCTTAGCAGTTTTCCCTTTAGGTTCACCACACGAGGTATGTAAAATTCCTAAATTCAGTCTAAGGTGATAAATAGACGTTTTATCTTCTTTCAGCAATGAAAATCCTAGCTACTAAGGGGAAGAAAGTCAAGCATCTTTTCTTCACAAAGCACAGAGCACACACTAATATGCACAGTCCTAAATCAATCCAAGCATTCAAGATGCAAATGCACATATATTTATTGGTTTTTGGTTCCCTTAATGTGTAAATGACACTAAGAAAACTATGTGCAAAACGAAGTGAAAACGAGAGAGACACTTTGCTATTTTGAAATAGAAATTGCTTTTCGACACTTTAAAACTAGTAAATCAAGTCTTATGCAATGATGACCATATAATCAACTATCTAAAACAATGTGATTGCTTTTTAAAACTGAAAACGACAGCTATGACACTTTCAGATCTAGAGACGATAGATTGACTATGTTATTTTTTGCAAAAGAGAACTAAAATGATGCACAATACATAAAAAATGTTTATAGTTCTTTGCAGTAAGGAGGCAGAATAATGCAAAAGAAGGGAGTATTCACACAAGAACACTGATTTCAGACAACAAAAACTATTGAATAAGACTGAAAATAGTGAGAAATATCCACAGTTGGAGGGTAAAATTAGTCCTCCCTGACCATCGCACCTGTTAAATAGTGAACTCAGTATGCAGCGCAGTTACTCCATTCGGGAAGTGCGATGCATACAGGCTGCCTTGAAGGCAGGGTGCAATGGTTACAATGTGAGACTCTGAATGAGACTTCACTCACAGTTTGCAGTTTAATTTAGGTGTTTAAGCTGCATAGGTACGTATCAATGTATGTAGAAACACAAGGGTGATTTTAGAGGTTACTAAAGCCACTACTTAGGGCAATTACATTGCTTGCAAATATATTGTTTAATTTATAAAAAAAAACTCAAAGATTGACTCAAGCAACATTGATCTACTTTGCATTCGTATGACGAATGCAGTTCGAAGGCTAGCTAGCTTGACTTCAGGCTCCGTTTGTATGTTTATAAAAGAAACAAGGATAGATAGGCTAACAAGGAATCTAGTTGCTCCCCAGTATGGTTACCATTTTGTTATATGGGAATAGTGTCCACATGGATGCTGCTATTCCCACTAAGATGTGTGGCTATCTTAGAAACAAACAATCAAAGTCTACTGTTGATTTCTTTTATGAAAATAGATGAGAGGAGAACCAAGAGGGCCAACCTGAGTCTTGTGCTTGATTCCCTC
>APFE031161691.1:32017-80318 GCA_000404065.3 Pinus taeda | reverse complement strand
GTTCAAATATAGTCGTTACTTGAAATTATGTCTCTACATTGCTCTCTATTTAAACCTTTTCCATGGTCTGCCTCTTCATCTAGTCCTGATGATGAACCACACTTGATGGTTAGAAACGCGTTGGCCAAAAATTTCTCTTATGTGATTTCTACCTAAAGACTTTGCTTAATATTTTAAAGGTTTTAATATTATTTTTATTCCTAGGCTTAGAAATGTTGCAGTAGATGCATTAGAAAATGCAGCCACAAGGGTGTTTCCATTGAGAAATGGATTTTCTATTGAGATTATATATAAACCATATGTTCTTGAACGTCACTAGCTTTTTCATTTTCAATGGCGAATGGTAGACATCGCATTTCATGGCTAATGCAGTCATATTCAAAGATGTTGCCATAGAAGAGGATGAGCATGACAAGGCTTTGCAAGAGGTATCTAATGCAATGAGAGGTAATATTATGCGTAAAGGTGTGGTGTCCCTAGAAAATTTATATGAGCTGCAAAACCAGTTCAGAGGACCAATTAATACAAAGACCCAAAGCTCAAAGTTACCATCTAAACAAGTCAATTTAGAAACTTAAGAAGATCCAATATGTAAACCTCAGTACATGTTGTTCTTTGCAATAATGAAAACAATTTATCCCCTTATTCAATGAATACCATGATATGTTTGCATGGAAATATGATGACCTAAAGACATATGATACTTGTATTATCCAGCTTGTCATTACCATAAATGAAGGGGTAAAAACTTTCCAACATAAACTAGGGAAAGTTCATCTAACGTTGGAACCCCTCATCCAAAAGGAATTGAGAGAGTTGTTGGATGATCAGAGCATTTTCAAATTCATACATTCAACTTGGGTTTCCAATCTGGTTCCAATGATAAAGAAGTATGGGGAAATAAGGCTATGTGTAGATTTTTGCAATCTCAACAGAGCATCTGATAAAGACAATTATCTAGTGCCATCCATGGAATAGATCCCCTAAAGGGTACCTAGGTCTTAGATGATTTCGTTGTTAGATGTTTTTTCTTGTTACAATCAAGTGCTAGTGGCGGGACTGGATCATTTGAAGACTACCTTCAAGACAAGATGGGGAACATTCACTTTCAAGAGAATGTCATTTGGGCTTATCAATGTCGGTGATACATTTCAAAGAGCGATGGACATTGCTTTCCATGGGTTGATTTGTTAGAGCGTAGTTGTTTATTTGGATGATGTTACTATGTTTTCCAAGAGAAGACTAGATCGTGTATGCCATTTGAAACACATATTTTAGCGTTGTTGTAGATATGGGATTTCTCTCAATCCCAAGAAAATCATCTTTGGTGTGTCTGAAGGGACTTTATTAGGGCACGTCATTTCAAAGAGTGGAATTAAATTTGATCCTGAGAGGGTCAAAGCTATTACAAAAATCTTGTTCTTGATGAACAAGAAATTTATGTAGTATTTCTTAGGAAATATTATTTTCATGCAAAAATTCATCTCTAATTATGCTCAGATAGTTAATCCTTTACAAGAGATAATTAAGAAATATGCGAGTTACAAATGGGACAAATGGGAGAAGGATTGTTTCGCTCAAATAAAAAAGGCTATCGTTGATGCACCTACACTATTCAACCCTGACTATGGCAAAGATTTCCTACTTTATACCTTCACTTCAGATTCATCTATTATGGCCATATTGACTCAAAAGGATGCTAAAGGAAATGAATGAACGATTTCTTTCATGAGTGCCAGATTACATGGGTCAGAGCTAAACTATCATGTCATTGACAAACAAGCATGCGTTATATATAAGGTCGCCAAATATTTCAGGCACTATCTTCTGAAAGATCATATAATCATTTTTCTGCCTCATCCAATGATAAGAACACTCTGTACAATAGGAGTTGGGTGAGAAGAGGGAAAATTAGATGACCTACTTACAAGAATATGATCGAGGGTTTAAACCAATTCATACTATTAAGGGTCATGGCCTTTGTCAGCTAGTGGCTTAAGTAAGAGATGCACCTAAACAAGATATTTTAGGATGAGAGCAGGAAATAGAAATGTACATTGTTGAACATGTTCCTCAATCCACGTTTATAGCGCCATGGTACTATGATATACGACAATTTCTAGAGCATGACATTTTTTCTACTCATTAATAGAATAAACAAAAGAGGGAAATTCACATGAAATCTCAATCCTACCATATTTTTCATGGAATGATTTCTAGAAATAACCATAATGGTGTCCTACTAAGTTCCCTTGAGCTACATAACATAAAGAAGGTACTTAGATATTTTCTCGATGGAATGGTGGGTGGTCATTATGCGGGTGACACGGCTAAGCATAAATTGATGAGGGTTAGATATTATTGGCACACTTTATTCAAATATGCTCATGCTTATATCCACAAGTGCCTAGCTTTTCAAAGATGTGTTGGTAGGGATCAAAAGTTAGTCACCCACTGCTACTAGTAGCAGTCGAGGAACCATTCTAATAGTGGGGCCTAGATATTATTGGAGAAATATTTCCACACTCATCAAAGCAATACTGATATATTTTGATAGCTAAAACTTATTTTACTTGATGGACAAAAGCAATTCCCTTGAGACTAGTAAATGACCAAGAAGTCATCCACTTCTTGCAGCAGAATATTATAATCAGGTTTGGCATTCAAAAATCTCTTGTCTTTGATAATACAACTTATTCTTTTTCATTGAAACTTTATGATTTCACATTGGAAAATGGGATTGTATTAAAGCATGCATCTAATTATTACCCATAGGGAAATGATTTAACTGAATCAACAAATAAAAATCTTATCTGCATCATTTAGTAAACCATTTTCTCTAAGAAAAGGAACTAGAATAATTCTTTGAAAAATGCATTATGGGCTAATCGTGTAACCCCTAAGCCTTCCCTTAAGACCTCACCGTACTTTCTAGTTTATGGTAAAGAAGTTATCTTGCCCTCGAACTTGTATCTCCCAGCCTTACAACCCTCTGAAGAGTCCCAAGGTAGACCTTGCATTTTGGTTTAGAGAAGGATAGATACTTTACTCAAACTTGAGGAAGAAAGAATTAAATCCAAATAGATATTTTCCATTCATAAAAACTGTGTTAAGCATTGGTTCGACAATAAATCCACATGGGCAAAGAGTTTCAATGTGTGTGACCAAGTACTTAAGTGGGACAAACCCCATGAAGAGAAAGTAAAACATGTGAGGTTCCAACCTTTGTGGATTGGCCCATTCACCATTGAAGATAAGCTTGGTCATAACACCTTCAAGCTAAAATATTTAGATGGGAGGATTGACCCCCTTCCCATAAATGGTCGAGATTTGAAATATTATTTTCAATAGCAATTACAAGTTGTGCTTCCTGTACATTTTGTTGCTTTTATTTTCTCCTTCTTTTGTGCCTATTGTATGTGTTTCATGTTATTCATGTCTTGTTGTGTTCATTTCTTGGTAATTATACATAGAGAAGACCTTGTGAAAAAGTGCATGGCTCAAAAGGACTTTGTTGTGGGAGGAAAGAGAAAATGTGACAACCATAATGCTTGGCTATTTGTTTTTTCTCCCTCTTTGTTTGGGAAAATTCCATAGGTTGAGCTAATTCTATATGGAAAATATGATAGATCCAAAAGAAAAACCTTGAGGGATCCTATTATACCTGTACCTATGTTGATATCCAAATTACTCAACTTGGTATATCTACTTGTCTATTAACGTTTGTCCAATCTAGTAGAGAAAGGATAAAGGGAAAATATGAAGTGAGGAATCCTATACCAAAGGTTGTAAAATACCTCTCTAAATGCACAACCTACTCTTCTCTCAAGTCAGGATCCATCTTCCACCTGTTGAAAATAATAAGTGTATATGCACAGTCATATTAAATAAATAAATAAAGGTTTAAAGAAGAGAAAGGATTCCTACGTAGGGAGGTCAAAAAAGAGACTTCGCTAGGGCACTATCCAAGTGATGCAGGAACATCAACCCATCCTCCATAATATCAACAAAAAGATGAGCTTCTAGAAAGTGGATGTGGCCATGAGGATAATAGTTCCTTGAATGGATTGACTGTTCCTAGTTTCTAGGGATCATGAGTGATTTTAGGGATTATATTGGATCCTTTCAGTGATCTGATCATCTTTTTGTTATAAATGTAGCCTATGGGATTGTAAAAAAACATCCATTAGAATTGAGATCAGGCCTGCCAAGCCTCAAGAGGCCATCGAATGTAATCATATTGTTTTTAATAAAATTATATACGTGGTTTGATCCTGCATTATGTAATGATCTTTTGTTTAATTTTGTATTAACCATGTGTGGTCAAATTTTGTCACTATGTCCATTAATAAGTAGGCCAACATAGCTGGAGATCAATGTAGATCTGTGGAGGGGGATATCCACTGACATAAAAGTTAAAGCATGTATTTGTTGACCGTCAATTATGTAGAACAAACACAAACTAAGTGAAACCTCAATCAGGTTCATTTTGATGGCATGTTGGAAGATGTTGATATGTTTCCATTGAAGTGTCAACATGTCATTTATTTGAAGCCTATAGTAAAACCTCAATGTTGACCAGAGGAAGGACTATTAAATCTCATGGCTACATAGTGGACATGATGAAGAAGGTATTTTGGGTTCATAAGTCTGAGGATCGAGACAAAAAAATGGAAAGAAAGAGACCCCATTTTAATTGTCATCAAGTGGTATCAGAATGCAGAAGTTTCATCCATGTAATGTGGATGAGAAGTAGCAAAAGAAGGTATAATTTTTTGAAGGTATGGTAAGATATTTGTTTTCTTTATAGAGGTGATAGCAAAGGAAGGTGAGAAGATTCACAACAGCCTAGAGAAAGGAGTGCTCAATTGGTTTTAGAGGAAAGAACCAGGGAGATGTTAAGAGCCGAAACTCAAGAGAAAGTTTGGTGAGGTATTGTGTAGCAAGGTGAAAACTTGTTACTACAGAGGCATGTTGTAGGTCACAAGTTGAAGTTGTTATGAGATGACCAGACGCATATGACCATGAGGTCATAAAATTTTGTACCTTAGGAGTTTGATGCAAGAGCATCAACCGATCTTATATAAAACAAACAAAAATATGAGCTTCTAGAAAGTGGATGTGTCCATGAGGATAATGTTTCCTTGAATGGATTGATTTTTCCTAGTTTCTAGGGATCATGAGTGATTATAGGGATTAGATCAGATCCTTTTAGTGAGTAAATTCTCATTGTGTTGTTGTTATAAATCTAGCCTACGTGCATGTAAAATGATGACAATTAGAATTGAGATCAGGCTTGCTAAGCCTCAAGAGGCCATCAAATGTAATCATATTGTTTTTAATAAAATTATATGTGTGGTTTGATCCTACATTATGTAGTGAGATTTTATTTAATTTTTTATTAACCGTGTGCAGTCAAATTTTGTCACTATGTTCATTAATAAGTAGGCCAACAAAGATGTAGATGAGAATATATTTGTAGAGGGGATAGATCCCCTGACGGAAGAGTTAAAGCATGGATCCATTGATTCTCAGACTTGTAGAACAAACATTAACTAAGTGAAACCTTGATCAGGTTCATTTTGATGGCACTTTGGAGGATGTGGATATGTTATCGAAGAAGTGTAAACATATGGTTGATTTACAACCTATAGTAAAACCTAAATGTTGACCAGAGGAAGGCGTATTAAATCTCATGGATACATGTGATGAACAAGGTTTTTTTGGTTCATAGAAATAAGCATCGAGACAAAAGAATTGGAAAGAAAGAGACCCTAGTTTAATTGTCATCACTAGGCTTTCTAGAAATGAAGCAACATTTGTGCTCTTGAAGTAACTTCGTTGGGGTACTGTCTAGGCATACTGGCAACGAAGTAAAACCAAAGATGAAAACTCATACTCTAAATATAATAAACGCGTCATGCACATTACCATTTCCTAGATTGAAACAATTGTGATATGGTGTATCTTTTGTGTGTTCAACCAAGTAGAAGAAAGTGAGGTACTATGTCTATAACCAGGTCAAAAGGGGGAAGTCAAGGAAATCTAATTGGTGAATCAATATTTCTTGAAGGTATGAGCCTTTAACTGAAAATATATTCCTAAACATAGAAGTTGAAGCTCACCCAGTGTGTCACTGCTACAACACCGTCAAAATTTAACTACATTCAAATTTTGGAGCCTATTTCACTATCGTATCTAGTGTCATTTTGGTCGTCAAGTTTCATTCAGGTTATCCTATATGTTTCAAGTGTTCTTTATTTTTCTCACGTGTCATCACACTAGTTAGAACGTCTTTAGTGCATTTCATGGCCAAGACACCTTTTTTGTTACAAAACAACACTTTTTGGTCAAAGTCACATACACTTTGTTCATTGCAATTGGGGAATGTATGTAAAGTGGTGTTTTGATGTATATTTATCCTTGTTCAAGATTTTCTATGTTTTCTTTATGAGTTGGTATGTGTCGCACATGGTTTTATGTATGATTTCATCATGTTTTCCCCTTGTCCCAACTTCCAACATTATACGAATTTTGGTTGCAAAGTGAACCCATTAAGAAAAGAAGCGCATGGATGCACTCTTAAGCCTTGATTAGGAGTACTTCATTGTTTAGAAGTGTGCCATGCACCCTACAAAATTTCGTAGTACACTTCTCAAGAATCATTCCCATTCCATGTTCTAAAACACGCCCTTTGAGAAACTATGTCTTCCTTTGAGCACACTCCTTCGACTTGAAGGAATGCACCCTCCTTGAACACATGAGTGCATCCCAAAGGCCTTAATGTCCACCCTTCAACCTTCCATGATGCTCCATTTTCCCTCTTGACCATTTCAGTGCATGAGCGTACTTGGGAAGCTCGAAGCCTTCTCCTTCATCCTTCGGATTTGCACCATGTGCACTACCGTGATTGCCTCTTTCTTTTGAGTGCATGAGCACATGCCGAAGCCCCAAAGCCTCTTCTATTCAACCCTTGAGCCTTACGAAGTGCGCCCTTTCTCCCATAACCTCTCCTTTCTCTTTCTAAGTACACTAATCAGGGATGAACAGAAAATATACATAAATCATGTTAGAATAAGATATTTTGAGGCTGATGGTTGCTTTCCATGGGTGAATGCAGCTACAATTGTTTCAAGAACATCACAAAAAACATGCATAACGAATATCAAGCAAAGAAGGAAGTAAAGGAACCATTAAAAGAAAAATGACACATTGAACTCTTAATGATTGAAGTACCCGGAAATCTCCATAAGATCGAAGACCCTTTGGAGGGTGAAGACATCAACAATTGAAAGTTGCATCTAGAACAAAGACATAAGTTGCAACCATGTCACCATTGAATAAAATCCATGTCATCAGTCACTATTAGTCCTAGTCATCATGGATAGTGACTTGTCATGTATCATAACATAATGATGTGGAAGTCATGATGTAAATATGTAATCATCGTAAAGAGAAATTAGTGGAAGTCCAAGATTCATGTATGGACAATAGAGCCATGGAAGTCCAAATGACATGTAATACCAAAAGCCATTTAGAAGTCCAAAGGTTGTAGAAATAAAAAGGTGATTATGAGTTGGAAAGTCAAGATTCACAGCGATGTGAAAGTTCATGCATCAAGCTATAAAAAGACCATAATTACTCATGCAAAGGACTTTTAACCTTGGATTCTCCCACAAGGCATTTCGTTAGGTCCCTATAATACTAGTGATTCCCCCATTACTATTGTCATTGTAGCCCTTATTGTTATTGTTGTGCCCATATTGTCCCCATATTGTTATTATTATGCCCCTTAGAAGCCCACTATTGTGATCTTTTTTCCCTTATATTATTATTATGTCAGTTTTGATTATATTATGACCCCTTAGACTCCTATATATAGAAAGGAGGTTTCGTCATTTGTATCATCCAATAATTTTTCATTTGTGTAATGTAAAGGAGGTTTCCCCTTTGAAGAGGCTAATTTCTAAGACGTTGATCAATCTTTTCTATCTTTTTGTGAGTTGGTTTCATAACATTTGGTATTAGAGCTTTGGATTCTAGGGTTTCGCTACTCCAAAACAGGTCATCCTAGAATTTTTGCTGTAACATTTTTTCAACAATGTTTCAGAAGCAAAAAAAAAAAAACCCATTTGATAAAAAATCTCACTAATCCTCAGGTCAAAATTTCAGATCTTGTCCCCTATATTTTAGGAGATATGATCCAAGGAAGTTATGATTTTCAAGCTCTCGAATTACATTCCAAACAGGTGACACTGGGAAAAGGGTCACAACTATATCGACTTAAATTTCGTAAGAATTTACAAAAAGAGGATGGACTATAGTTTTTGTACATCTTTTTCAGGTTCGAAGGCTGAAACAGTGACATTGGACAATTCATACAAGTTCGCTCTACTGAAAAAAGTGTATAATCAGGTCATTTTGGCAGATTGGGCATAACGCTTCCTTGGAGAATCCAATTTCGATCAAACTTGTGGCATTGGAAAGAGAACGCAGAGGGTTACTGCAAGTCATAATTTCAAACCTTGGAGATCCAAAAATTTAGAGATACATCAAATACAATATTGAGCACCTACAAAGTAAAAAAAGGTGTGTAGTTTTTTTAAATTTTTGCATAAGTTTGGTTTGTAAAAATAGTTTGAAGGAATTCAAAGGGCATAGTGAAGCATAATTATCATTAATTGATTCCCCAAAGAAAGAAAATGGAAACACCTAGTAAGAAACCTGAAAGCTCTAGCATGATTCATGAAGAAGAGGAAGAAATGCAACATGATATATCAAAATTACGAGACCAAGTGTAACAAAATTCACTCTCACCAAAACTAAGAGAAGCTAAGATGGATGGTTTAAAGAAAGACATTGAAGCTAAGATGGGTGATTTAAAAATATGTTTGGAAGTTAAAATGGATGGTTTAAAGAAAGGCGTAGAAGCTAAGATGAATGATGTGGAAGCTAAGATGGATGGCGTGGAAGCTAAGATGAATGGTTTAAAAAAAGGCGTAGAAGCTAAGATGGAAAAATTGAAGACATATTTGACAAATTTTGTACAAGAAATTCTTACTAATGGAAAAAGGGTAGTAAAGGAAACTAATGATGAGAACAAAATACATGTTAATCATGATTTCATAGACTCTAACACTGGATCAAAGACCCACCATGTCCAAAGATAGATATGAGGAAGTTTGATGGCAAGGATCTCGTAACATGGATACTACAGACGGAGCAATATTTTGATCTCCATAATGTGAAAAACACACAAAAGGAATGTATTGAAACTTTATATTTGGAACCAAATTAGTTTGTATGGTATCGATGGCTTTGCTCTCGTAAACAAATTGTCACTTGGGAAATTTTTATGGATGAGATGATAACACACTATGAGGATATAAAAAGCAACACTTTTTTTAGCCAATTGATAAATGTCAAACAAAAGTGTTCAATGATGGAGCACATTGAGGACTTCCAAAAATTTAATATAAGGGCAAAAGATATTCCAAAAGGCCATATGTATGATGTGTTCATAGGGACTTTAAAGGATAACATCCAACATGAGGTTCACCTTTGGGAACCTGATTCATTAGAGAAGGCATTCAGGTTGGCAAGAAATATGGAAAGAAAAATTATGGCAACAAGGAAGCCTACCTCTCACAATTATAAAGATGGAAGTGTTCTTGCCCCTAGCCTTCCACAACCTACAATATTGACACCACAACAATTGGAAGAAAAAAGCAAAAGGGATTTGTTACAGTTGTGATATAGAATACACTAAAGGTCATAAGTGTGCTAAGAAGAAATTATTTTACATAGATTTTGAAGAGGAGGAAGAAAAGGAACAAGAAACGTCAAAAGAAGAGGATATAAACTAGGAACAAACCCTAGATAAAGAAAAAATGACTTTGACCATATCTTGTAATGCATTGGCTGGAATTACCGCTCCTCAAACTATCAAGATAGAAGGACATATCAAGAAGAAAAAGGTAATAGTGTTGATTGATTCGGGTAGTACCCGTAATTTTATTCATTGTAAGATAGCCAAGGAATTGAATTACTTCCTATATCCAGCACCAAAGTGTCAAGTGATGGTTGCAAGTGGAGGAACCATAAATTTCTCTGGAAAGTGCCATAATATCAAGCTATCCATGGGAGAATATGTTTTGAATAACCCAATGCTTTCCATTCCAATGGGTGGTGTTGATGTTGTACAAGGAGTCTAATGGCTACAATCCTTGGGTACAATAGCTTTTAATTTTGAAGAACTTTTCATGAAATTTTCTTCGGAAGGAAAGGAAGTTGAATTAAGGGGTATCGCAGGGAAACTGAGAAAGATAATTAGCTCTAACCGAATGACAAAGATTCTATGGAGGCCTCGATGTGCTGAGATGGAACTTCAAGGAAAATATCAGTAGCTTGAAATGAGATAAACTTGCCATGGTGCTTGCAAATTGGCTTCAAGGTTAGCCATGGTGGAGGAGGCATGGAGGAAGAGATCTATTCTGGTTCTAGGCAAGATCTCATGGGATTCCAGGCAATTTCAGGATAGGGACCATTGGGGAAGCAGATTATTACACTTGCCTGAAATGCAGCTGGTTATGAAGCTTCTGATTGAATGCTATCCATGGGATGTGAATGAAATTGGAGTCCCACATCCCACTTTCTTCCATCCTCATTATAATAAAGATATTTGGCACTGGAAATGGCAGATCAAACCAACAGAGAGACCTCATATGATGAGCTTCACAAGTGCCTCGAGACTTGACAACAAAGAAATAATTCATTCCATCGCCATCGACCGGTGTTTAAGCATACCTGAGATTTTCGAATTTTTCAATTGCAGTCTTGACGTTTCTGAGACTTCTAAAACCAGAGTGAAACTCTTCGTGAAATTTGAGTCCTGCCTTCAACCTACTGGTAATAACCCTACTCAAAGATCCTTATTCGATTCGCTTATAGCAGGATGCATTCCCATACTGTTCAATCCCTTTACAATATATTATCAATATCCATGGCATCTACCTATAAATGAGAGCTCTTATTCAGTTTACATACCAAAAGAAATTGTGAAGGAAAGGAAGATAAATGTAATATAGGTTCTACAGAGTATTCTAGATGAACAAAGGAAGGAAATGAGAAAGACAATAATCTAGGAAATTATGCCTCATGTAGTATATGGTGACCCATATTCAATGTTGAATGAATTCCAGGATGCTTTTATGATTTCCTTGCATAATATTTTCTGGAGAACAAAGAAGGTTAGTATCTAAATGAAATGAATCAAGAATGAATCCAATTGAGTCCATGATAATTCCATGTATGTGTTAGGCAACAAGAGAAGAGAAGTCCACGTACACCACCTCTCTGCTCCACATACATGACCTCTCTCTTTTTTTGATGATCCACAGGAATTTGAAGCTTGAATTTCATTGTTAACAGAATAATATTAATACAGGTATTTCCAATTAAGTTACCCATTTGCTAAGTCATGGAAAGATTGTTTTGTACTCGGCATGATTGAACAATCAGGCGTTTCCTGTATTTGTATTTGTAAGTGAAACCGTTGAAATGGGTGAGGAAACTGTCATTAGAAATTGCACAGATGTTTAAAGAGAAGAATTAATGGATTTGTAGAATAAATTCTCATGTGTTTATATGGTTTTCTAAAAATTTTAAATATAATAATTTTTTTTAGAATAGGAAAATTTATCATAATTCAGTTGTTAAACTAGCAATGAGAAATAACTAGTTGTTTTATTCACTCATCACTCTAGCTCCAAATAAATTAATTATTAACATAATATATATAATAATACACACACACACACACACACTCACTCAAGAATGTTTTCACAATTGTTTTTGTTATCGTTTTTATGGTTTATGAATTTATAAGAATTAACTCGCATCGACTTTGGTGCGAAATGAGACAATGGAAAGAAGCTTGGGAAGATTGGGTGTGTATTTTTTTTCCCTTCTAGGGTAGTGGAATCAGAAAATCATTTCATTTTGGAATGTGATGCTTCCAGGTCATTAGGGACAATTATGGAGTTATGGCGATATGTTAGCTATGGTTTTTTGGCATTGTCTTTTCAGAGAGGAAACTGTAAGAGGGATCAACCAACTCCTCATCAATTTGAATAAGAAAATGATTTAATTACAAAATGAAAAGTATGGACGAATATAGAAAAGATCAACCAACTCATCTCATCATCATTTGAATAAGAAAAAGGTTGAATTGCAGAAGGAAAAACATGGACTTTAAAATCTAATTCATTCATTCATTCATAAGATATTAGATATTAAGCAATCTCATTCATTTTTAAATAAATTATTTCATCTTGAAAATATTTTTACCTTTTTATTATCATATAATTTAATTATAATAAATAATATTATTATTTTACAATTTAATTATAATTACAACCGATAGGCATCCCTCCTATTGGAATTGGGCACTTTAATCATTTTCCTAATTAATATTTTTTATATGCTAGTATATTTCCCCGTTGCCACTCCATCAATAATTGGAATTCACACCATTAACTTCCATACGTATCTAAATCACATGTTTAAACCATACTTAAATTAATTTTTTACAAAACATGATTAAAAATTTACTATATCTATGCTTCATAACCACGTATCATAATTACTATAAATAAATTTAAAAAAATATGCATTGAAATGTTATTACAACAATTCACATTCAACGGTTTTCCAAGTGTAATATTCACTCCATTAAGTGAATCCGTCCCTATGCATTCCTTTGTGAAATGTATGAAGAGTTGGATGTTAAATGTAGTGGATGAATTAGTGAATGGTAAAGGGAAAAGCGATGAATAAAACGACTAGTTCATATTCTCCCAATAAAAACGAACTCAACACAATTTTCATTATGTTTATAATGTCGTAAATCGAGTTCAATTTCATGACTATTTCAAATATTGAGTGCTTTTTTCTTGGGAATTCTTTATTGTATAATACCTGGATATGATACATTTTTTTAATGTATAATAATTATTATGTATCTCCTTCAGCTTTAAGTTTCACTCTGCATGATTATTTTTATGTGGATCATTTTGTGCTCAATTTTGATGTGGATCATTCACATAAAATACGCTGGAAATTTCATTGCCTTTTTGTGTGAACAATTTTTTATTCACGATATATATGTAGGGTAAAATATTTATGATGTGAAGATTTTACTATAAATTAATAGAGCAATAATTGTGATGGGTTTTTAAGAATTCTATCAATCTAGCCAAATCATGGATTAATGTGAAATGCAATAACATATAAATGAATAAGGATGGGTTTTGGGTTAATTAAAATATGATGATAGTGAATGATAAAAAAAATACATACATTAGATTTCAAAGAAATCGCGGAAATGTGCATCCACTGGAACCCTAACAAATTACCAATGAGTAGATAGCTATCATAAAAAATGTAAATCTAGTTCCTTAAGGAAATAGATATTTATAAATTGTGCAATGTCTAGGCAATGAGATTTAGATTTATGAATGGTTGGATTTCTGTGAAAGTAGAATGTTCATGTTAACATTGAAAGACTGCTAATAACAATAATCACAATGTCTAATTTTCCCTGTGGTAATCGAACTCCTTCTATTTAAAATATGTCTGGGTCTCTTTTAAAATATGTAAACACTTTACCTCAAGAACCCATGAATTCTAGAGAAATTTCAACGATAGTTAGTATTGAGAATTTAAATACTTGCATGCTAATGGAGTCATTACTGATGATGTCATCTAAATACTCTAAGGCAACTGGCAAGAAGTATCAACCTTCCTTAAGTAAGGCTAAAGAAAAGGATTCGTCAGATATTGAAAGATTTACCAAGACAGTGAAAGTACTTACCAATGATATTTCAGAATGAAAGATAAGTTCAAGAGAGACCTCTATGAGTAGTAGGTCTCCCAAGTCTTTTCCATTCCAAAGGAATAACAACAACAACAAAAAATCAACCCACTAAATTTGCCCAAAGTTTGAATTTTGTGTTGAATATATAAAGTATGGGTATGGACAACTATTTCTCTTTCCACCAGGAATATCATTCAGAAAAGACATGTCCATAATGGAACCACAACGTGAATTCTTTGGCCACACACACTATGGATTCCTTATTAGAAAATGAGCAGTAGAAACAAACAGAAGAACTTGCAGCAACTATAGAAAGTATTGGTATTGGACATGCAGTGAATTCTTTTGATTGTATTCTTAACGCTAACAAGAAGAGTGTTGAAGCACCACCTCATAGTGAGCAACCCCCCCCCCCCCCCCCGCCCCCCTCCAAAATAAAAGGTTGATATAACTTAAGGAGCCAAGGGCCCATTTCTGAATAGGAGGTGATGATAAAAAAAATTGAAGGAGAAACTATTAAGAAGGATCTCACCACTAGTTAATCCAGTTGAGAATGCACAAAGTAAGTCTGGAAATGCAACCACTTCCAAGAACACTTCCTCCAGTAGTAAAAGTAGGTCCATCACTCTGGAAGTGTCAAATAAAGATACTCCTCTAGAAACTTCAACACTTCCTTCTAAAGGTGAAACAATTCATTACAACATAGTTGAATATTTGAAGAGAGCTCGAGCCAATATTTCCATCTATGAGCTCACGAAGATAGCAGGCTAGCAGGAACTACTTGTCCAAGCCTTTTCACAACCTTCACCAGGTGACGAAGCTTCTACCCCTCAAAAGGTGTCTGATAAGTCTTCTAGTTCCCTTGAATCTCTGGTTATGATCTAACATTATATGATAACACTCTTTGTCCTTTGTTTTCGTTAAATTTTTTAAATTTTTAATTGCAATGTCCATAATTGTTTAGTCGATTTCAGTGCATCTATGAACGTAATGCCATTATTTGTTGCTAAGAAAATTAAGGCTAAATGGGATAAAATCGATGCACACAACATTCAACTACACAAATCTCTTGTAGAAGCAATTGGTGATCTCAAAAATGTTCTTATTCGATTATCATCCAATCACGAAGTTCATCAATGTATAAATATTGCAATTGTGGACATACCTGAAGCCTACAATGTGCTTCCAAGTAGAGAATAGTCTAGTAAATTGCAAAGGTATTTTGCTATAGATTTGTCACATTTATGGCTTCCATATAAGGGAAGGACTAATCATATTCGAGTGGAAAGTGAATCATACATGAAATACACGGTGACACCACTTGAGGGCCATAATGAGCCTGTTGTCTTTGTTAATTTAATATTTGGAAATTATTTCTTGGAAATTGGTCATAGGTGTTATCAAGCACAACCATCACCCGTCCCACCAAATACATAGTTGGAGTTCCTTCCTTGTTCTCTAGATGGTGAAAATTAATCCTATAATATATATGTGCATAATAATAGTAATGATAATATAGTAAGCGGCTTAGTATTTAAAAATACTCATACTTTATACATTGATGGTTCTAAGGCACAGGATGGATTTGGAGTTGGTTGCGTACTTATAGACCCATGTAACAAGAAGCATATCCTTTCATGTTGTTTGGAGTTTGAGTGTAAAAATAATACTTCTGAATATGAAGCACTCATACTTGGACTAAAGAAAGTCATCGATTTGAAGGTAGAGTTACTCAAGGTAATCGGTGACTCAAAGGTGGTCGCTACAGGATATTATCCATTATGTTTCACCAAATCTTAAAAACTACCAGTAGGAGCTATTGTGTTTGATTAATTATTTTAAAGGTTTTAATATTACTTTTATTCCTAGGCTTAGAAATGTTGCAGAAGATGCATTAGAAAATGCAGCTACAATGATGTTTCCATTGAGAAATGGTTTTTCTATTGAGATTATATACTAGCTTTTTCATTTTCAATGACGAATATTAGATACTGTATTTCATGGCTAATGAAGACATATTCAAAGATGTTGCCATATAAGAGGATGAGCATGACAAGGCTTTGCAGGAGGCATCTAATGCAATGAAAGGTAATACTTTGTGTAGAGGTGTGGTGTCCCTAGAAAATTTATATGGCTTGCAAAACCAATTCAGAGGACCAATTAATACAAAGACCCAAAGCTCAAAGTTATCATCTAAATATGTCAATTTAGGAACTCAAGAAGATCCAGTATGTAAACCTCGGTACATGTTGTTCTCCAAAAGAATGACAAGAATTTATATGCTTATTCAATCAATATTGTGATATGTTTGCATGGAAATGTGATGACTTAAAGACATATGAGACATGTATTATCCATCATGCCATTACCATAGAAGAAGGGGTAAAAACTTTTCAGCATAAACTAAGGAAAGTTCATCTAACGTTGGAGCCCCTCATCCAAAAGGAATTGAGAGAGTTGTTGGATGATCATATCATTTTCAAATTCATACATTCAACTTGGGTTTCCAATTTGGTCCCAGACATAAAGACGTATGGGGAAATAAGGCTATGTGTAGATTTCCACAATCTCAATTGAGCATCTGATAAAGACAATTATCTAGTGCCATCCATAGAACAGATCCCCTAAACAATCCCTGGGCCTGAGATGATTTCATTGTTAGATGGTTTTTCTTGTTACAATCAAGTGCTAGTGGTGGGATTGGATCATTTGAAGACTACCTTCAGGACCAAATGGGGAACATTCACTTTCAAGAGAATGTCATTTGGGCTTATCAATGTCAGTGATACATTTCAAAGAGCGATCAACATTGCTTTCCATGGCTTGAAAGCTCATAGCATAGTTGTTTATTTGGATGATGTTACTCTGTTTTCTGAGAGAAGACCAGATCGTGTACACCATCTAAAGCACATATTTTAGTGTTGTTGTAGATATGGGATTTCTGTCAATCCCAAGAAAATCATCTTTGGTGTGTCTGAAGGGACTCTATTAGGGCACATCATTTCAAAGAGTGGAATTAAATTTGATCCTAAGAGGATCAAATATATTACACAAATCTTGTTCCCGGTGAACAAGAAATTTATGTAGTATTTCTTAGGAAAGATTATTTTCATGCGAAAATTCATCTCTGCTTATGCTCATATCGTTAATCCTTTACAGGAGATGATTAATAAATATGTGACTTACAAATGGGACAAATGGGAGAAGGATGATTTTTCTCAAATAAAATAGGCTATCGTTGATGCACCTACACTATTCAACCCTCACTATGGCAAAGATTCCTACTTTATACCTTCACCTCAGATTTGTCTATTGTGGCCATATTGACTCAAAAGGATGCTAAAGGAAATGAATGACCTATTTCTTTCATGAGTGCTAGCTTACATGGGTCAAACCTAAACTATCCCGCCATCGACAAACAAACATGCGTTGTATATAAGGCAGTCAAATATTTCATGCCCTATCTTCTAAAAGATCATATGATCATTTTTCTACCTCATCCAATGATGAGAACGCTCTTTGTACAACAGGAGCTAGGTGAGAAGAGGGAAAACTGGATGGCCTACTTACAATCATATGATCTAGAGTTTAAACCATTTCATACTATCAAGGGTCATGGCCTTTATCATCTAGTAGCTTAAGTAAGAAATGCTCCTGAACAAGATATTTCAAGATGAGAGCAGGAAACAGAAATGTACAATGTTGAACATGTTCCTCAATCCACATTTACAGCGCCATGGTATTCTAATATATGATAATTTCTAGAGCATGACACCTTTCCTACTCATCTATAGAATAAACAAAAGGGACAAATTCACTTGAAATCTCAATGCTACCATATCGTTCATGGAGTGATTTTTAGAAAGCACCACAACAATGTCCTACTAAGATGCCTTGAGCTACATAATACAAAGAAGGTACTTAGATATTTTCTTGATGGAATGGTGGGTGGTCATTATGCGGGTGACACAACTATGCATAAGGTGATGAGGGTTTCTTATTATTGGTACACTTTATTCTAAGAAGATCATGCTTATATCCACAAGTGCCTAGCTTTCCAGAGATGCGTTGGTCAGGATCAAAAGTCAGTCGCCCACTGCTACTAGCAGTAGTCGAGGAACCATTCCAATAGTGGGGCCTAGATGTTATCGGAGAAATATTTCCACACTCATCAAAGAAACATTGATATATTTTGATAGCTAAAACTTATTTTACTCGGTGGACAGAAGCAGTTCCCTTGAGACAAGTAAATGACTAGGAAGTCATCCACTTCTTGTAGCAGAATATTATAACTAGGTGTGCCATTCCAACATCCCTTGTCTTTGATAATACAACTTATTTTTTTCATTGAAACTTTATGATTTCACATTGGAAAATGGGATTGTATTAAAGCATGCATCTAATTATTACCCGCAGGGAAATGGTTTAGCTGAATCGAAAAATAAAAATATTGTCTGCATCATTAAGAAAACCATTTTCTCTGAGGAAAGGAACTAGAACAATTCATTGACAAATGCATTATGGACTGATTGTGTAACCCCTAAGCCTTCCCTTAAGTCCTCACCGTATTTTCTAGTTTATGGTAAATAAGTTATCTTTCCCTCGAACATGTATCTCCTAGCCTTACAACCCTCCTAAAAGGGTATATCTTGCATTTTGGTTTAGAGCATGATAGATACTTTACTCAAACTTGAGGAAGAAAGGCTTAAATCCAAAGAGATATTTTCCATTCATCAAAATCATGTTAAGCACTGGTTCAACAAGAAATCCACATGGGAAAAGAGTTTCGATGTGGGTGACCTAGTACTTAAGTAGGATAAACCACGTGAAGAGAAAGTAAAACACATGAAGTTCCAACCTTTGTGGATTGGCTCATTCACCATTGAAGAGAAGCTTGGTCATAACACCTTCAAGATGAAATATTTAGATGGGAGGATTGACCCCCTTCCCATAAATGGTCGAGATTTGAAACATTATTTTCAATAGAAGTTATAAATTGTGCTTCCTGTACCATTTTTTCCTTTTCTTTTCTCCTTTTCATGTGTCTATTCTACGTGTTTCATGTTATTCATGTCTTGTTGTGCTCATTTCTTGGTCATTATACATAGATAAGACCTTGTGAAAAAGTGCATGGCTCAAAAGGAATTTTTTGTGGGATGAAAGAGAAAATGTGACAACCACAACACTTGGCTATTTGTTTGTTCTCCTTCTTTGTTTGGGAAAATGCCATAGGTTGAGCTAATTCTGAATGGAAAATACGATACATCCAACAACAAAAAACCCTAAGGGATCCTATTAGACCTGTACCTATGCTGGTATCTAAATTACTCAACTTGGTATATCTACTTGTGTGTTAACGCTTGTACAATCTAGTAGAGAAAGGATAAGTGGAAAATATAAAGCGAGCAAACCTATATCAAAGTTTCTAAAATACTTTTCTAAAGTAGCAACCTACTCTGCTCTAAATAATTCAATATCCATCTTCCACCTATTGAAAGTAATAATTGTCTATGCACAGTCATATTAAATAAATAAATAAAGGGTTAAAGAAGAGAAAGGATTCCTGCATAGCGAGGTCAAGAAAGTGGCTTCGCTAGGGCGCTATCTAGGTGATGCAGGAGCATCAACCCATCCTCCATAATATCAACAAAAAGATGAGCTTCTAGAAAGTGGATGTGTCCATGAGGATAATGTTTCCTTGAATGGATTGAATTTTCCTAGTTTCTAGGGATCATGAGCGATTTTAGGGATTAGATTGGATCCTTTCATTGATCTGATCGTCTTGTTGTTATAAATGTAGCCTATGGGCATGTAAAAGAACATCCATTAGAATTGAGATCAGACCCACCAAGCCTCAAGAGGCCATCGAATGTAATCATATTGTTTTTAATATTATATATGTGGTTTGATCCTCCATTATGTAATGATATTTTGATCAATTTTGTATTAACCATGTGTGGTCAAATTTTGTCACTGTGTCCATCAATAAGTAGGCCAACATAGCTAGAGATGAATGTAGATCCATGGAGGGGATAGATCCACTGACATAAGAGTTAAATCATGTATTTGTTGATCGTCAATTATGTAGAACAAACTTTAACTATGTGAAACCTTGATCAGGTTCATTTTGATGTTGTGTTGGAAGATGTGGATATGTTGCCAGAGAAGTGTCAACATGTGGTTTATTTGAAGCCTATAGTAAAACCTGAATGCTGAATAGAGGAAGGATTATTAAATGTCATGGCTACATACTGGACATGATGAAGAAGGTATATTTGGTTCACAGGTCTGAGGATCGAGACAAAAAAAAGGAAAGAAAGAGACCCCAATTTAATTGTCATCATGTGGTATCAGAATGCAGAAGTTTCATGCATGTAATGTGGAGGAGAAGCAACAAAAGAAGGTATAATTGATTGAAGGTATGGTAAGATATTTGTTTTCTTTATATAGGTGATAGTAGAGGAAGGTGAGAAGATTCACAACAACCTAGAGAAAGGAGTGCTCAATTGGTTCTAGAGGAAAGAAAGAGGGAGATGTTAAGAGCCCAAACCCAAGAGAAAGTTTGGTGAGGTATCGTGAAGCAAGGTGGAGACTTGCTACTACAGAGGCATGTTGTAAGTCACAAGTTGAAGTTGTTACGAGATGCATATGACCATGAGGTCATAAATTTTTGTACCTTAGGAGTTTGATACAGGAGCATCAACCCATCCTATAGAAAATCAACAAAAATATGAGCTTCTAGAAAGTGGATGTGTCCATGAGGATAATGTTTCCTTGAATGGATTGATTTTTCCTAGTTTCTAGGGATCATGAGTGATTTTAGGGATTAGATCAGATCCTTTCAGTGATTTAATCCTCATTGTGTTTTTGTTATAAATGTAGCCTACAGGCATGTAAAATGACGACCATTAGAATTGAGATCAGGCTCGCCAAGCCTTAAGAGGCCATAAAATGTAATCATATTGTTTTTAATAAAATTATTTGTGTGGTTAGATCTTGCATTATGTAATGAGATTTTATTTAATTTTGTATTAACCATGTGTGGTCAAAATATGTCACTGTGTCCATTAATAAGTAGGCCGAAAGAGATGTAGATGAACATAGATATGTGGAGGGGATAGATCCACCAAAGGAAGAGTTAAAGTGTGAATCGGTTGACTGTTAGGCCTATAGAACAAACTCTAACTAAGTGAAACCTTGATCAGGTTTGTTGTGATGGCACTTTGGAAGATGTGGATATGTTGTCGGAGAAGTGTCAACATATGGTTGATTTACAACCTATAGTAAAACTTGAATGTTAACTAGAGCAAGGAGTATTAAATATCATGGCTACATAGTGGATGTGATGAAGAAGGTTTTTTTGGTTCACAGATCTTAGCATTGAGACAAAAATAATAGGAAAGAAAGAGACCCTAGTTTAATTGTCATCACTAGGCCTGCTGGCAGTGAAGCAATGTTTGTGCTCATAAAGTAACTTTGCTTGTTTACTATCCAGGCCTGCTGGCAACAAAACAACACCAAAGATGAAAACTCATACTCTAAATATCATAAACTCGTCATGCACATTATCATTTCCTAGATTGAAACAATTTTGATATGGTGTATCTTTTGTGTGTTCAACCAAGTAGAAGAAAGCAAGTTACTATGTGTATAGCCAGGTAAAAAGGGGGAAGTCAAGGAAATCTAATTGGTGAATCAATACTTCTTGAAGGTATGACCCTTTAACTGAAAATATATTCCTAAGCAGAGAAGTTGAAGCTCGCCCAGTGCGTCGCTGCTACAACACCCTCAAAATTTTCACTACATCCAAATTTTGGAGCATATTTCACTATTGTATCTAGTTGTCACTTTGGTCGTCAAGTTTCATTCAGGTTATCCTATATGTTTTGAGTGTTCTTGATTTTTATCATGTTTCTTTGCACTAGTTAGAACGTATTTAGTGCATTTCATGGCCAAGACACCTTTGTTGTTACAAAACGAAACTTTTTGGTCGCAGTCACACACACTTTGTTCATTGCACTTGGGGAACATACGTAAAGTGGTGTTTTTATGTATATTTATCCTTGTTCAAGCTTGTCTATGTTTTCTTTATGAGTTGGTATGTGTTACACATGGTTTTATGTATGAATTCATCATGTTCGCCCCTTGTCCCATCTTCCAGAATTAGACAAATTTTGGTTGCAAAGTGAACCCATTAAGACAAGAAGCGCATGGATGCACTTTTAAGCCTTGATTAGCAATACTTCATTGTTCAGAAGTGTGCCATGCACCCTCCAAAATTTCATAGTACACTCCTCAAGCATCATTCCTCTTCCATGTTCCAAAACATGCCCTTTGAGAAACTAAGTCTTCCTTTGAGTACACTCCTTCGACCTAAAGGAATGCACCCTCCTTGAGCATATGAGCATGTCTCGAAGGACTTAATGTCCACCCTTAAACCTTCCATGATGCTCCATGTTCCATCTTGACCATTTCAATGCATAAGCATACTTGGGAAGCTCGAAGCCTTCTCCTTCATCCTTCGGACTTGCGCCATGTGCGCTACCTTGATTGACTCTTTCTTTTGAGCGCATGAGCACATGCTGAAGCCCTGAAGCCTCTTCCCTTTAACACTTAAGCCTTACGAAGTGCACCCTTTCTCCCATAAGCTCTCCTTTCTCTTTCTAAGTTCACTAATAAGGCATGAACATAAAATCTACGTAAATCATGTTACAATAAGATATTTTGAGGCTGATGGATTCTTTCCATGAGTCATTGTGGCTACAAATATTTTAGGAACATCATGGAAAGCATGCATAAAGAATCTCAGGCAAAGAAGGAACTAAAGGAACCATTAAAAGAAAAATAACCATTTAAGTCTTAAGGATTGAAGTATTCGAAAATCTCCACAAGATCAAAGACCCTTTGGAGGGTGAAGACATCAACAATCGGAAGCTGCATCTAGAACAAAGACATAAGTGGCAGTCATGTCACCATTGAAGAAAATCCATGTCATCAGTCACTATTGGTCCCAGTCATCAAGGATAGTGACTTGTCATGTCTCATATCATAATGATGTGGATGTCAAATGATGTAGATATGTAATCATTGTAAAGAGAAATAAGTGGAAGTCCAAGATTCATGTATGGACAATAAAGCCATGGAAGTCCAAATGACATGTAATACCAAAAGCCATTTAGAAGTCCAAAGGTTGTAGAAATCAAAAGGTAATTATGATTTGGAAATTCAAGAGTCACGGGGATGTGAAAGTTTGTGTCAAGTTATAAAAAAACCCTCATTACTCATGCAAAGGACTTTTAATCTTGGATTCTCCCACAAGGCATTTGTTAGGTCCCTATAATACTAGTGATTCCCCCATTACTATTGTCATTGTAGCCCTTATTTTTATTGTTGTGCCCATATTGTCCCCGTATTGTTATTATTATGCCCCATATAAGCCCACTATTGTTATTTTTGTGCCTTCATATACTGAAGGTGATCTAGTTTCAAGATCTTGCCTCTACAAATGACATTGGCAGTAGCTCTTTCCCTACACACAAGCTGAGAACAATGCCATCGCCACCCGTCGGTTCATTTGCACCGTAATTCATCTGGAAAAGTGCTTTCTGTGGTTGCCCTCAGGCTCTTGGGGCACATGCTTAATTTCTTTCCGGTTTCGCGAGATCTATTGTACCCAGGGCGATCTACCGAAGGCAATCTACTGAAGTCTGGTGCTGTCGTTCAGTCTTTTCAGTTCTTATTTCGTGAGATCTATCTACCGAAGCCGATCTACCAAAGTCTGGTGCTATCATTCGGTCTTTTCAGTTTCAGTTTCATGAGATCTACTGTACCCAGGGCGATCTGCCAAAGGCGATCTACCTAAGATTCTTGTTTCAGGAGATCTATGACGATCTACCAAATTTTGTAGTTTCTGATACTAATCATTACCTTATCCCCCAATCAAGGGCGAACATTGGAAGAAACACTTTGACTCTGATTCCAAATGGCTCCCAGTTTCGCAAAGATAGCTGCTGGCCCAGCTCCGTCTGCCTCTAGGGGGCAAGCTCCTGCCCATATCGTCAATGAAGCCCCAACTCCCACTGTCCAGGTGGTCCAGGCCTCACTCGATGAGGCTTTGAAGTTTTCTGAAAGTGCCCTAATCTGCCAGTTCAATGGTTTTTGGCCATAGCTGACAACTCTCCATAGTTGGATCTTGGAGGTATGGAAGCTTATCATTTCTGATCAAATTAATATCTATCCTTGTGCTAGGGGTTTCTTTATAGTGGATTTTGAAAACCCTGAAAGCATACAATGTATTCTAGATTCCGGCCCTTGGTTTTGGGAAAATTTAGGCCTATTCATGAAACCATGGAACCCATCATTCGATCCCTCAACAACAGTCATAAACTTAGCACCAGTTTGGGTGAGATTGCCAAACCTACCCTTGCATCTCTAGAATTTCTCCTCGCTAAAAGCCATTGGAAATGCAATTGGAAAATTTTACTGTAGGTGCCCAGAAACAGAGGAATATGCCAGAACCACCTATGCACGCGTCTGTGTGGAAATGGATTTCAGCGCCAGATTCCCAGCTGAAATAAACCTAACAAGTAAAGACTATGTTTGGAACCAGAAACTCGATTATGAAAGTGTCCTCTTCAGGTGTCGATCCTGCTTTGACACAGGACATCTAGCCAAAAATTGCCCAAAAGCTTCCCAGAAAAATTATGCTAGAAAGAATCACCACAAATCTACATGGTGGGAAGGAGCACAAAAAGAACATTACATTATCATCAAGGAAGAATACTCTCCATAAAATTCTGAATCACAAGAAATCAGGCAAGAAAGAAACAATTCCCAAGACAAGCACTAGGAAAGCCCTGCCCAACAACAAAAAGGTGAACTCGACAACCCCTTAAGCATCAAAGCAAATCTCCCAGACCAAACTTCTTCTCTGACTATGTTCAAAAGGATGAACACAACAGATCGCGAAGCTAAGACACCAATGTCCCAAGAATCAAAAGAGATGAAGGAGATGCAAGATAAAGGAAGTTGGAAGGCTGTAGAGAAAAAAAAGAACACCAATCTCACCAAGAATGACGAGGAGCCAAACAATTAAGAACTACGAAAATTATAGGTCCAATAGACCAATTTTGTCTCAGTGGACGTTAACCACGACCATCATCATCATCATCATCATCATCATTATTGTTATGTCGGCTTTGATTATATTGTGACCCCTTAGACTCCTATATATAGAAAGGAGGTTTTATCATTTGTATCATCCAATAATTGTTCATTTGTGTAATGTAAATGAGGTTTCCCCTTCGTAGAGGCTTATTTCTAAGTCGTTGATCTATACTTTCTATCTTTTTGTGAGCTGGTTCCATAACATTTAGTATCAGAGCTTTGGATTCTAGGGTTTCACTGCTCCAAAATAGGTCATCCTAGGATTTTTGTTGTAACGTTTTTTCAGCGACGTTTCAGAAGATTTAAAAAACCCATTTGATCAGAAATTTCAGTAATCTTCGGGTGAAAATTACAGATCTTATCCTACTATATTTTCGGAGATATGATCCAAGGAAGTTATGGTTTTGCAGGCTCCCGAATTACATTCCAAACAGCTGACATTGGGAAAAGGGTCATAACTTTCTCTTTGAGTATCGAACTGAAATTTCGTAAGAAGTTTCAAAACGAGGATGGACTATAGTTTTCTATGCATATTTTTCAAGTTCGAAGGTTGAAATAGTGACACGCGGAAATTCATACAAGTTTGCTCTACTGAAAAAAAGTGTATGATCAGGTCATTTTGGGAGATTGGGCATAACACTTTCTTGGAGAATCCAATTTCGATCAAACTTGTGGCATTGGAAAGAGAACACAGATGGCTACTGTAGGTCGCAATTTCAGACCATGGAGATCCGAAATTTTAGAGATAAGTTAAATACAATATCGAGTGCCTACAAAGTAAAAAAAGTTGTGTAGCTTTCGTAAATTTTTGCATAAGTTTGGTTTGAAAAATTAGTTTGAAGGAATTCAAAGGGCATAGTGAAGCATAATTATCATTAATTGATGCCCTGAAGAAAGAAAATGGAAACACCTATTAAGAAACCTAAAAGCTCTAGCATGACTCATGAAGAAGAGGAAGAAATGCAACATGATATATCAAAATTACGAGACTAAGTGAAACAAAATTCACTCTCACAAAAAGTAACAGAAGCTAAGATGGATGGTTTAAAGAAAGACATGGAAGCTAAGATGGATGGTTTAAAAAAATGTGTGGAAGTTAAAATGGATGGTTTAAAGAAAGGCGTAGGATCTAAGATGAATGACGTGGAAGCTAAGATGAATGATGTGGAAGCTAAGATGGATGGCATGGAAGCTAAGATAGATGGTTTAAAGAAAGGCGTGGAAGCTAAGATGGAAGATTTGAAGATAGATTTGAGAACGTTTCTATAAGAAATGCTTACTAATGGGAAAAGGGTAGTAAAGGAAACTCATGATGAGAACAAAATAAATGTTAATCATGATTTCATAGAATCTAATGTTGGATCGAAGACCCACCATGTTCCAAAGATCGATATGAGGAAGTTTGATGGCAAGGATCCCATAACATGGATACTGCAAATGAAGAAATATTTCGATCTCCATAATGTGAAAAAAACACAAAAGGTTCACATTGTAACTTTATATTTGGAACGAAATTAGTTTGTATGGTATCGATAGCTTTGCTCTCATAAACAAATTGTCGCTTGGGAAAGTTTTACGGATGAAATGATAGCACATTGTGAGGATACAAAAAGAAACACTCTTTCTAGGCAATTGATAAATCTAAAAAAAAAGGGTCCAATGATGGAGCACATTAAGGACTTCCAAAAAATAAATAGAAGGGTAAAAGATATTCTAGAAGAGCATAGGATTGATGTGTTCATAGGGACTTTAAAGGATAACATCCAACATTAGGTTCGTCTTTGGGAACCTGATTCATTGGAGAAGGCATTCAGGTTGGCAAGAAAAATGGAAAGAAAAATTATGGCAACAAGGAAGCCTACCACTCACAATTATAAAGATGGAAGTGTTGTTGCCCCTAACCTTCCACAACCTACAAGATTGACACCACAAACAATCAGAAGAAAAAAGAGAAAAAGGGCTTTGTTACAATTGTGATAGAAAATACACTAAAGGTCATAAGTGTGTTGAGAAGGAAATATTTTACATAGATTGTGAAGAGGAGGAAGAAAAGGAACAAGAACTGTCAAAAGAAGAGGATATACACCAAGAACAAACCCTAGATAAAGAAGAAATGAATTCGACCATATCTTGTAATGCATTGGCTGGAATTACCATTCCTCAAACTATCAAAATATAAGGACAGATCAAGAAGAAAAAGGTAATAGTGTTGATTGATTTAGGTAGTACCCATAATTTTATTCATTGTAAGATAACCAAGGAATTGAATTTCTTCCTATATCCAGCACGAGAGTGTCAAGTGATGGTTGCAAGTGGAGGAACCATAAATTTCTCTGGAAAGTGCCGTAATATCAAGCTATCCATGGGAGAATATGTATTGAATAGCCGAATGCTTTCCATTCCAATGGGTGGTGTTGATGTTGTACTAGGAGTCCAATCACTATAATCCTTAAGTACAATAGCTTTTAATTTTCAAGAACTTTTCATGAAATTTTCTTCTGAAGGAAAGGAAGTTGAATTAAGGGGTATCGCAGGGAAAATGGGAAAGATAATCAACTCTAACGAAATGAAAAATTTTCTAAATAAATAACAACGAGGCATAATTGCACAATTATGTTCACTAGAGGTTCCCACATCGAAATCATCTATTTCTCCAGATCTCCAAAAAGTCTTGGACAATCATTCCAAGGTATTTGAGACTCCCAAAGGCCTCCCACCTATTCATGATCATGATCATGTTATTCATTTGATTCCAGTAAGTGTTCCTCCAAACATCAAGCCTTACAGATATCCCTATGCGCAAAAGAGTGAAATTGAACGTATGGCTGCAAAAATGCTAGAGGTTGGTAAAATTCAACCCAGTCAAAGTTCTTTCTCTGCTTCAGTAGTATTGGTTCACAAGAAAGATGGGTCATGGCCCATGTGTCTGGATTATAGGGAACTCAACAAGCTCATTATTATAGATAAATTTCCCATTCCTATCGTTGATGAATTATTGGATGAATTGCATGGATCAATTTACTTCACCAAGTTGGATCTTTAAGTAAACAGTATTTGGGTCGTATTCCATATGGGACTCCTACACCAAATGGTGTGAGGTCTAATTGGGACCTCATATTGAGGATATCCCTTCTATATTGTTGGCGGTATCCAACACTATCAACACTTGGCAGTTGAGGGTTTGGGACATGCTATCAATGTTTTTATAGTAGAGAGGAAACTTAAGAGACTCAAGTTGTTTGAGGAAGAAGATCTGACCTCCCAACAATAGTTTGTCAATGACATAATGTTAATGGGATGTCCTACTATTAAGGAAGCCCTAAAATTTTCTAAGGTGTTGCAAGAATTTATGGCTACTTGTATGATTGGGATTAATCTCGTCAAATATGAAATATTGTTCTTGAACACTGCACCAACTATTCAGGGACATATCACTAGAATTATGGGGAATAAGTGATGCAAGATAACTTCCAAATACCTAGGATCCCCTCTCATTACAAAATATCTCAATATAAAACATTGAACTAAAATCATTCATAATATAACAAATTAGTTATACAGTTGGACATTCCAATCTCTTAACATAGCAGGCCAACTTGTGCTTCTCAAAGTGGCTATCCAAGCTATTCCCATGTATCTATTCCTCATCCAATGTTGCTCCTAATTGTTTCTTGAGTCAAATTTACTCATTGTAATTCTCTTTTATGTGGGGGGTGGGGGGTAGGGGGGGCCTCATGTGAAAGGAAATGGGCTTTAGTATCATAGGAAAGACTACACCTCCTTAAACCCAAGGGCATGCTTGGAATATGAGATCCAAAAACTCTTAACAAAAATTTGGGTGCAATTTTATGGTGGTGATGGCTCCAAGAAGGTAAGTGTTTTAAATATGGAACAAAAAATATAGTGAAAATATATCAAGCCAAAAACATGTCAAGATCCAACATTTTCCCATGGGCTCGTCCATATTGAACCTTCCTTGTGAAGGAAAGCACCTTATTCAAGATCATTGTTTCTAGGAGGTAAAGAATGGAAAAATTGCTCAAGTTTGGAA
This sequence comes from Pinus taeda, assembly GCA_000404065.3. NCBI lineage: Eukaryota > Viridiplantae > Streptophyta > Pinopsida > Pinales > Pinaceae > Pinus > Pinus taeda. The sequence continues at coordinate 51,225 of APFE031161691.1, read as the reverse complement.
TGTTTCTTTGCATCAATTTCCCAAATTTTCTCCTTGAATCGAGTTTCAAGACCTCATTCCATTATGAAGTCTCATCAAATCCTTTCAGTAGCTAACTATTGTAGTGGATCCTCAACATAAGCCAACTAAGATTCGTGGAAGTCCAAAGACTCATGTAGTGTCATGCCAACACACATATACACAGGCATGCTTAGGGATATTCATTAGTAAAGGCACATCTCTCTCTCTGAAGATCCAGGTAAATTGAGGTGGGGATAGACCTCTCAATGCACTTTATTTGTCAAGGAGGCCTATCAAATCAAAGCCAAACAATATCAAACCCCTCACTTACAAATATGGTCATAGATTTTAGGACAAAATTATGCCATAACATCACTCATTTTGTCTAGCTTCTTGCTCATAGGAAAACTTCGACATGGGACAAGCTCCTATGCAAAGGACTTGAAGGCCCTTCCATGTGTTTCTTCTATCACATCTCATAAGAAACCAGTGAACACCTACTTAATCTCTATCCAATTTTAGGAAACCTTTGGCAAATATTTCTAACTATATTTCATCAAACTAGCATATATTCAACTTGCATCATTAACATGTCATCTTCTTGGTGATCCCCCCCCCTTTCAAACTCGATTCTCAATAGGGCTTGGACTTTATTCTTGGGGTTCCTTTTGTGTACCATATGGAAAGAAAGAAACAGTAGGATCTTCCAAGGCTCCAATTCATTAGTGGAATCTCTCTGGAATCTCCTTTTCAATTACCTCTAGGAAACCATTCTTATTTCCTCATAGTCATCATCTAACAAGGAAGTCATTCAAGAAGAAGTGCTTATTTTAAGAGGTTGGAAACTCTCCCCAAATGTTAGGGCAATCTCTCACTCCATTAGTATATTTCTTCAATCATCTCTACAACATTGGTCATGCCCTCTTATGAATTTTCCTAAGCTCAATTTTGATGGTGAATTAAAGGACAACACTGGAAAGGTCGGGTTTGATAGGGTGTTCCATTCACACATAGGTGTAATCCTATATTTGTAGGTAGGTCATATGGGGGTAAACATTAATAATTCCCCAAAACTCTATGCCCTTGAGTTTGGACTCATCCAAGCTCTCAAATTGAACCTCGCCAAACTCTACATGGAAGGTGACTCTCAACTAAGTAGTTGCTAAGTTGGTTCACACTCACTTATGGTTCATCTTCACTACAAATATTGTATAGTTGGTGGTTGAAAATTTTCCTATCTAGAATTGCTCCATTTCTCCTTTGGGTTTTGGTGGTTCTCCCTTCCCATATAAGATGTAGTGGGAAGAAGCTAGTAGAAAAGCTTGCTAATGAAGGGTGTCAAACTTCTTCCTCCTTAATCAACTTCCTATCTGATTCTAACCCTACCTCTTAGCTTAAGGACGACATTTCTATTATGGACTAGAAAAAGCAATCTTCCCCAATTAGGGTGACCAACAGGGGGCATGGAATAGGATGTTTTATAGTGTTCCACTTCCCTATGCCATATCACCCTCTAATTCACCACCTTGATTGACATAGCACTAAATGATGTCTCGAAGGAATCACCTGCCAAATTGCATGTCACTTTGCATTTATTTCCTCTTCTGTGGTAGTCTCCATCTCTTGTTTTGATGTAATGCTTTCTATTCTCATATTGACAACCATCGTTTGGTTGTTTCTCCTTCACCTACCATGACTTTCAGTTGCAATTCTTATCCATATTTATGAATAAATGAAATGAAATACAGATATAAATAGAAACATAGAGATACAATGAAAGCAAAAGTTCAATTCATTAATAACAAAGTACTTAAAATTGTTTATATGCAAAATGGAAATAAATTAGCTTAAGCGATGATAGCTTATCTCTGAGAAGAGATGTGGCAACTACATGCCTTCTGAACTATGCTATAATGAGGATCGAAGGTCTATTTATTATTAAGAAACAATGGAAAACCCAAAACATCCAAAAACCTAACCCTAAGAGATGAAGCACAAAAAGTTTGTGGGCCCTGCTGGGGTAAATTGGTACAAGAACTTCCTAGGGTTGTAACTTTGGTATACAATCTTCGTTTGACATGTACCATACCTTGTTAGAAAGATCAACCCGCTAACTACAATTTTCGACTACAAACCCTGTGCCACTATCTATGAGTTTTCCTGTTTTCCAAAAAAACGTCGTTTAGGGCCTCAAAACAACTCTGGTATTTTAGAACCTGAAAAACTGCCAAAAATAGTAAATTGTGCTACAATTAATGAAATTGAAAGAAACGACTGTGGGGTTCCAAGTGGAATAGGTGGGTGGCCATTAACACCCACTTGGATCAAAATTTTACCTGCTTTTTTCCTCCTCTTGGTTATCTTACTCCGACATTCCTCTCACCTTCGTTTGTGTTGATAGGAAGCACAAGAATGCTCTCCAACTTGACCTTGTCTTATTACCATTTTCTTTGGTTTGCATTTTGTCCTTTGGTCTTATAGAATCTCTTCCTTTCTTAGTTCGTTCTCCTTTTGATATCCATGACGCACTAGAGAGCTATATGTCACTGTGGTGATGGAGGATGTGGCAATATTGGGGGTTCGCGAGCTCAATTTCATGTTAAGGCCTATGCGTGACATTATCATGCCCATACACCCCCTTAGATACAATCACAATGCATGTAATTGAGAAAGAGGTTCCATAAGAGAGATCGGGTATAATGGACTTTGAGGTGATGGATAACATTGCAACTTGGATCCTTGACACAGGGAATGCCAAGGAAAGACAAAATCACCACTTGTAGATAGTGTAATTGTATTGGCACATCAAGCTACTCTCAAACAAAGTGTTGGTTAACAAACCAGAGGCCAGGGACAATATCTTACATAGTTTAGATGAACTGAAGTTGTCGATGACTTGCTCACCTAGAAAGTCCTACATAGTTTAGATGATGTTGATGACTTGCTCACCTAGAAATGTGTTCACTCCAAGCCTAGTAGTGGAGCCCTGTTCCAAGAATGTAAACTATCCCATCAATTTGAACAAATTCTTTATCAACTTGATATCATGTTTCTCTATTTGTTATTATATATATGACACTTAAATTTCTTGTTCAAATAGTTACTATTCGTTTAGTTGGTTGTTCCTACATATAGTAGGACTATCTTCTTTTTGTTACCTTCTTGTAATACTCTAAATTAGTATGACAACAATATCAATTGTGTAAGGGCAACAATAGTAACCGTTACTGGAACCAAAAACTTAAAATTACAAAATTAAAAATTTGTAGGTGATGAAGATGAAATTGATACACGGGCAAAAATAGGTTACATGCGCTCGAGTTCGTTGAATGAGAGAATGCAGGTAACATGTGTCCACTTCATTGATGAAAGAATGCTAACGGTTTGAGGATGTTGCCTCAATGGACGCCTACAAATATTACCTCAATCTTGAATTATGGACTGTAACTGCCATCATCACCATTGGGCGAAACACAATTCGTCTATTACAGTAACTGCCATCATCACCAGTGGGCGAAACCCAATTCGTTTATTACAGCGCTCTGTATTGTTAAAGCTGGGAAAGAATAATCTCAAAATGAATCATTCTATCTCTATATTTTCTGCGAATTCTTTATGATTATGTGCAGTGAGGATGTGGCCATGGTGGGATTAACAGATTTTTTTTTTAAGGTCTACAAAGGTTGGAATGAAAGTCTGGGATTAATTGATCAAAAAATTGGAGGGCGACCATCAGTTTGTAAAAGGACTGAAATTGGTGATTGTGTCGGTGAGAGTTCCACCAGTACAACTCAATCAAATCAGGTTTGCTTCTCTGTGCATTCTTGTATGGATCTTACACAATTTTCAGTTCAGTTGATGAGAATTGAGGTTAAAGTGGGTAGATTTTTACAATTAGTTAATGGTAAAATTAATGAAATTGTCTTTTAGAGTAATTACGTTGATTTATTTAAATTTTAGATGTGGTTTATCCTAACAACCACATAGTGTAGTTTTGGAAATAAACTGTATTCACAGTTTTGAAACTTATAATGAATTGAATTGGGCGTCTGTCGGTTAGTCTGGTTTTGAATGAGCAACAAACTTTAAATTCAAGGGGGAACTAAAATTTGATTCTTCAAAAAGTTATCAATGCTGCATGTTGTTCACAGCTGTTAAGTTTGATATAATCTTGGGTTGAAACTTTTTAGGTTTGGGTTTGACTGAAGTAAAGTGTGTGGGCTGTGCTGTTAATGGAGTTTCAGCCATGGCGAAACAGAGAAAGAGAGCTAGGAAGGTGGAGGGATCAGTGGTGGGGTTGGTGAAGTGTATGGCGACTGTAGCAGAACGAACGCTGCTTTTGACACCATTGTTCTTTATTTTTGTTATTTGTTTTTGGGCTATCAGAAACATTTTGCCTTTATCTGTTCTCCATGTCTGTCTTTCGAGCAGTAAGTTGAATAGGTATTGCTTGTCGGCCAGCACTACGCGCTTCCCACTTGAGGATGGCAAGATTAGTCTTGGTAGTGATGAGGAGAATCAAGTGCTCAGGCTGGCGAGTTCTGGCTTGAAGCTTGGGTCGCCATTGGTAAATGAGACTGTTAATGCGCTTGGAGGGTCTCTGAAACTGGATATTACAGATACCAATGTGGAGATTTCATCGCCACAGAAATTTGGAAATGTGTCAAATGAATTGACCATAATTGGGAACAAGAGTATTGATGGAGAAAACGTTACATTTGCTCGTGAATTGGTGAAAATATATGTGGATGCTATTAGGTCTGAATCTATGCCTCCAGGCATGAAGGATCCAAGACAGAAACAATGCAGAGGAAGGCAAATATATGTCTATGATATGCCCAAAAAGTTCAACTCAGAATTGCTAGGGCAATGTCACAGTCTGATTCCATTGTTCAATCTCTGTGATTATTTTACGAATGGAGGAATGGGGAAGGTCATCGAAAATTTTTATGAGCATTGGTATCAGACTTATCAATATGCCCTAGAGATTGCCTTCCATTCCAGAATCTCAAAGCACCCATGTCTGATTTCAAATCCCGAGGAGGCCAATTTGTTCTACATTCCCTTCTATGGAGGCCTCGATGTGCTGAGATGGAACTTCAGGGAAAATATCAGTAGCCAGAAACGAGATGAACTCGCCATGGAGCTTGCGACTTGGCTTCAAGGTCAGCCATGGTGGAGGAGGTATGAGGGAAGAGATCATGTTCTGGTTCTGGGCAAGATCTCGTGGGATTTCAGGCGATTTCAGGATGGGGACCATTGGGGAAGCAGGCTGTTACACTTGCCTGAAATGCAGCTGGTTACGAAGCTTCTGATAGAACGCCATCCATGGGATGTGAATGAAATTGGAGTCCCACATCCCACTTTCTTCCATCCTCGTTCTGATAAAGATATTTGGCAATGGCAATGGCAGATCAACACGGGACAGAGACCTCATCTGATGAGCTTCGCAGGTGGCCCGAGGCTCAACAGCGAAGAAAGCATTCGTTCCATCCTCATCGACCAGTGTTTAAGCAGACCCGAGAGTTGCGAATATTTTAATTGCAATCCCGGCGTTTGTGAGACTTCTGAAAGCGCAGTGAAACTCTTCATGAAATCCGAATTCTGCCTTCAACCTCCTGGTGACAGCCCTACTCGAAGATCCTTTTTCGATTCGCTTATAGCAGGATGCATTCCCGTACTGTTCAATCCCTTTACAGCATATTATCAGTATCCATGGCATCTGCCTGCTAATGAGAGCTCCTATTCAGTTTACATACCAGAAGAGACTGTTAAAGAAAGGAAGATAAATGTAATAGAGGTTCTGCAGAAGATTCCAAATGAACAAAGGAAGGAAATGAGAAAGACCATAATCCAGGAAATTATGCCTCGTGTAGTATATGGTGACCCAGATTCAAGGTTTGATGAATTCCAGGATGCTTTTATGATTTCTTTGGATAATATTTTCTGGAGAACAGAGAAGGCCAGTATCTAAATGAAATGAGCCGAGAATGAACCCAATTGGGTCCATGATAATTCCATCTATGTGTTGGCAACACGGGCAGAGAATTCCATATACATCACCTCTCTGCTCCACATACACCACGTCTCTTTTTCTTTTTTGTTTGATCCACAGGGATGTTTCTTAGAGCAGGAATTTGAATCTTGAATTTCATTATTAATCGAATAGGTATGAATCTTGAATTTCATATAATGAATTTCATTATTAATCGAATAATGAATAATACTGGCATGAATCTTGAATTTCATTATTAACAGAATACTTCATAATACAGGTATGGCCAATTAAACCGCCCATGTGCTAAGTTATGGAAATATTGTTTTGTACTCGGCATGATTGAACAATCTGGCGTTCCCTGTATTTGTATTTGCAAATGAAACCATTGAAATGGGCGAGGCAACTGTCATTAGAAATTGCACGGATGTTTAAAGAGCAGAAATAATGGATTTGCAGAATAAATTCTCATGTATTTATATGGTTTTTTAAAATTTCAAATATAATAATTTTTTAGGATAGTTAAATTTATCATAATTCAGTGATTAATTAACAATGAGAATAACTAGCAGTGAGAACAGCTATTACCGACACCTATTCCTTGATGGTTGTAGCTCCAAATAAATTGGTTATTAACATATATATATTTTTTTGTGTATAGTTCATTTAAGATGTTTTTTTTATTTTTTTTTTGAAGGTTTATGAATTTATAAGAGTTAACTCTCATCAATTTTGGTGTGAAATGAGATAGTGGAAAGAAGTTTGGCACGTATTTTTTCTTTTTGTTTAGTGGAATCAGAAAAACATTTCATTTTGGACTGTGATGCTTTCAAGACATTATAACAAAAGGTTAGCAATAGTTTTTTGGCATTCTCTGAATTTTCAAAGAAAGAACTCTAAAAAGGATCAACCAACTCATCATCAATTTGAATAAGAAAATGATTTAATTGCAAAATAAAAAATATAAACTTACAGCGCAAAAAATCAACCAACTCATTCTCAATTTAAATAAAGAAAAAGTTAAATAAAGAAAAAGTTAAAGTGCACAAAAAAACATGGACTTTAAAATCTCATTAATATTATTAAACCATCTCATTTATTTTTTAAATAAATTATTTCATCTTGAAAATATTTTCACTTCTTATTATCATATTTAATTATTATAAATAATAATATTTTACAAATTTAATTATAATAATATATATTTTGGGTCGTTCAAAACTGAAATTGGCTTTGTAGTATGTGAATTTGAATATTAAAATACCCCAAATATATGTTATTGGAATATTGATTTTTATCCATGGTGTGCGGGTAATCTTGAAATATTAATTTCCCTTGCTGCGTATTATTTCCAAGCTAGGATTGTTGAAATATTAATTTCCCTTGCTGCGTATTATTTCCAAGCTTCCTAGCGCAAATTGCAAATTAAAATTAAAACATCAGACGTGGATTGCAGTTTTGCTAAAGCAGTTTTCCCCATAATGTAAATTTCAGCAGATAGAGACATGTTAACTAGAAGTAAAAGCCTTTTGTTTTACCACCAGCCTTTTGTTTGACCACCAGTGAGCGGATAGAGACAGGTCGATGAGAAGTAAAAGCTTTTTGTTTGACCACCAGTTTATGGTTGGCAAGAGCTGGTAAAAATAGTAAACAACAGGTTTTATTGAGGATGCGGACATGGGGAATGTAAAAGCTTTTTGTTTGACCACCAGTTTATGGTTGGCAAGAGTTGGTAAAAATAGTAAACAACAGGTTTTATTGCGGATGCGGACATGGGGAATGTACTGCAACATCCAGAAATCTCAGAAATCTCAGGAATTATTTGTAGGAATTATTTGTCTGCTGCTCCATACCTTGTTTTAATTTATAGTCTTGTCATAATAATTTTAAGCAGTTTTTCTGGTGTGTTGTTTCAATATAATGAGTAGCAGCATAGAAGAAGTGATGCAACAATGTTAATCTCTTTGCAATACAGCACAATAGCAACAGTGTTAATCTCTCTGCAAAAAGAAGTGATGCAACAATGTTAATCTCTTTGCAATACAGCACAACAGCAACAGTGTTAATCTCTCTGCAATACAGCACAACAGCGCTCGAATGTAATTTCTGTGTTTTTGAAAAAAATGTGCAGCAGCATGAGCTCAATTGAATGAAGCTTTTATGCATAGTAATGCAGAGCAGAAGACACAACAGTGTAGAAAACAGAGATTGATGAGAAGACACAGAGCATGCAGCAGCGTGTGTTATGTTCTATAGTTGCTTGTATCCGCAGCGTGTGTTATGTTCTGTAGTTGCTTGTATCCGCAGGAGCGCAAGGGTAATTCCTTCTGGTGAGAGATTGAAATGTAATACACAGTAGCGTAGAAGAATAATGTAATGGGTATGCACAGCAGTGCAATGAATGTTTTGGTTTTGGAACTGCACTTGAAATAGTCTCTTGGTGAATCCCTCTAGAAGTGTGAATGCAAGATGCAGTGATAGAGAGCAAAGGAGAGCACGCAGCAGCATGAAGAAAAATGTCTCCAGAATAGTGAAACGCACAGTAGTGCAGTGCTGAAACAGCAGTGCTGAAATAGAGTTGTTGAAACACAGTGTTGAGACAAAGTGTTGAAACAACAGTGCTGAAATAGCAGTGCTGAGATAGAGTTGCTGAAATACAGTGCTGAGACAGAGTGCTGAGATAGAGTTGTTGAAACACAGTGCTGAGACAGAGTGCTGAAAAAGTAGTGCTGAAACAGCAATGCTGACAGAGTTTTTGTAATGGAATATGCAGCAGCATAAATGTATTGAGATTTTTACATACAACAGTGTAAAAGTTCAAAACAGAGATAGAGTATTTTGCTTGTTTGTAATGCACAGCAATGCAGACACAGCAGTGTCAATTTGCAGGTATACACAGATTGAAGTGCCTCTGAAGTAGGCATGTTGAAATCCCTCTGTTAAGAGGAAGATGTTTTGTAACAACAGTTGTGAAATCCCTTTGTGTGAGGAAGATGTTTTTGTATCAGTTGGTTTACTGTTTATAAATAGAAGTTCCTTTTTTTTGTGTTGCTGAAACACCAATTTCAGCGTTGCTGCAACACCAAACTGTGTTGCTGAAACATCGTTTCCAGCAAACGATTTTCAGTTTTCTGAGTTAAAAACAGAGTGTTAAAACAGAGCATTTTTTTTTACTGTCTATTATGGAATTATCATATATTCCCAACATGGTATCAGAGCTAGTCCAGGCTCTTTGAAGTGTCAAAGAAGCTGAAGGAAGGGTTTATTGCTGCAGCAGCTTCTCCAGCAGAGTGAAGACTCAGGCAAAAGAATCCAGGTATTCCTCAATTTTTTTTGTGTTACTGCTGAAGAAACAGTGAGTTTTTAAAATACACAGTCAAGTATTTTGAGGCACAGTAAAGAATGGCAATGTCAAAGAAGAAAGTCTCCAATCCTCCTAAGGATGTGTCTCCCTATACCACTAAAATAGAAAACAATCAATTTGAATGTATTCTATTTGAGGCTCCAAGGTTCAATGGAAACTTTGATATATGGGAAATAAAAATGAGGTCTTTCTTACAGTTTGAAGGAATTGAAATTTGGGAATCAGTGATTGATGATAGCAAGATGGATAGAGAATCCAAGGAGTACAATGCAAAAGCAGCAAAGACAATCTTAGATGGGCTACCTGATTCTGTAAAGAAGAATCTAGGAAAATATTCATCAGCAAAGGATATATGGGACAAACTTCATGACCTTCACTCAAAGGGAGCACTGACCATGACCATCAGTCAAGAAGGAGATCCTGAACCCATCATAGAAGCTGAAAATGAGAAAGTAGACCTCATCAAACTTCAAGTACAAGAAAGAGATGAAGAGCTTGCCAAGCTTAAGAAAGAACTTGATCAAAGCAAAATGAAGCATCATGAAGAAGTCATATCCATGAAAAATCAATTGAATAAAGCAAAGAAGCAGGAAGATATCTTGTCAAGTCAACTTGAACAAAGGCACAAGAGAGTGAACAAACTTGTAGAAGAGATTGGATAGTACAAGGTAGAGGTCTCCTCCCTTAAGTCTGAATTACAAGAAGCCAAGAAACAGGCACAAGGAGCTGAAAATAAAATGAAGAGAAGTCAAACAAAGAATGAAGAAATCCTCAAAATGAAGTCAGGTATCATCTCCCTTAAAATAGTAGCAGCTGAAGCTACTCGTAGCAAGGAAGAAACTGAGGAACAACTTGCAAAGAAGAATGATGAGTGTGAAAGATTGGAAGAAGAGATTGTCCTCCTCAGGAAAAAGGTTGAAGGGATGAACAAAATCATGAAGAGCTCTCAAGCCTTGGATGACTTGCTCAGCTATCACAGATCTCCATTTGATAAATGAGGACTCGAGTATGTAGGTGAACCCTCAAACAAGAATGAAAATGCTTTAAGCAAAGGAGATGTGAAGAAGGCAAAACGAAATTGTGATGCTCTTAATTCCAGCAAAGGCAAGGAGAAAAATCAAGGCTACAATAGAAGAAATCCTACTCCAAGTAGAAAACCAACTCCGAGAAGAAATGTTGATGATGTCAAAGAGGCAAGACACAATGGTTATCATCAAAGGATCTCGAGGCAGAAAAGCTTTAGAAGTACATCAAGGAAACCACCATCTACTAGGTACCAAAGTTCATTTTCTGGTTATTGTTATTCTTGTTCAAACTTTGGTCATATGGAAAAAGACTGTAAATCATTTCATATAGATAGATGTTATGGTCTCCGACAACCTCCAAGAAACAATTTTACAAGAAGAAATCATGAAATCTTATTCATGAAAAATGTAGAATGTTTCAAGTGTCATAACATTGGGCATATGGTACGTGATTGTAACTTAACATGGACTCTTATGCAAGCTAGACCCGCGCAAAAGAAGAAAGTTACACAAGTATGGAGAAGGAAGGAAATACAGTCTGAAATTCCTTTGAGCTCTCCCACCAATCTAAGTATTTTTTGAGAAGACTTTGCCAAAAGGAGACGATGCATACAGTTAGGGGGAGCCTGTAATTCTTGATCATTATAGTAGAGACAGAATATGTGGCAGCGACAGCAGCATCATGTCAAGCAGTTTGAATGAGAAAGATGTTAAGAAGCTTATGCCAAGAGTAAGCAAAAGGAACTGTAATTTTAACCCAACAGTTGAAATTAAAGGGGAGTGTTGAAATATTAATATCCCCTACTGCGTACCATTTCCAGAAAAACCAGTACGCTTCCCAGCACAAATTAAAACAACAGATGTGGACTGCAGTTTTGCTAAAGCAGTTTTCCCCAGAATGTAAACTTCAGCAGATAGAGCCGTGCGATATGGATGGGCAACTGTCTGATTGAATGTACAGGTCTGCAACAAATTAATTTGATGAGAAGTAAAAGCCTTTTGTTTGACCGCCAATTTAAGTGAAGTAATTGATGAATTTATTCTGGTTGACAGAGTTGGTAAAAATAGTAAACAACAGGTTTTATTGCGGACATGGGGAATATACCGCAACATCCAGAAATCTTAGGAATTAGATTTATTTGTCTGCTACTCCATACCTTGTTTTAATTTCCAGTCTTGTCATAATAATTTTACGCAGTTTTTCTGGTGTGTTGTTTTAATGTAATGAGCAGCAGCATAGAAGAAGTGAGGCAACAGTGTTAATCTCTCTGCAATACAGCATAGCAGCGCTCGAATGTAATTTCTGTGTTTTTGAAAAGAATGTGCAGCAACACTAGCTCAGATGAATGAAGCTTTTATGCATAGTAGTGCAAAGCAGAAGACACAGCAGTGTAGAAAACAGAGATTGACAAGAAGACGCAGAGCATGCAGCAGCGTGTGTTATGTTATGTAGTTGCTTGTATCCGCAGGAGCGCAAGGGTAATTCCTTCTGGTGAGAGATTGAAATGTAATACGCAGCAACGTAAAAGAATAATGTAATGGGTATGCACAACAGTGCAGGGAATGTTTTAGTTTTGGAATTGCACTTGAAGCAGTCTCTTAGTGAATCCCTCTAGAAGTGTGAATGCAAGATGCAGTGATAGAGAGCAAAGGAGAGCACGCAGCAGCATGAAGAAAAATGTCTCCAGAATAGTGAAATGCACAGCAGTGCAGTGCTGAAACAATAGTGCTGAGATAGAGTTGCTGAAACACAGTGCTGAGATAGAGTGTTGAAACAATAGTGCTGAGATAGAGTTGTTGAAACACAGTGCTGAGACAGAGTGCTGAAACAACAGAGCTGAGATAGAGTTGCTGAAACACAGTGCTGAGAAAGAGTGCTGAAACAGCAATGCTGAGACAGAGTTTTTGTAATGGAATATGCAGTAACATAAATGTATTGAGATTTTTACACACAACAGTGTAAAAGTTCAAAACAGAGACAGAGTATTTTGCTTGTTTGTAATGCACAGCAGTGCAGACATAGTAGTGTCAATTTGCAGGTATACACAGATTGAAGTGCCTCTGAAGTAGGCATGTTGAAATCCCTCTATTAAGAGGAAGATGCTCTTAAGCATACTCTGGTGAATCCCTCTGTTAAAGAGGAAGATGCTCTTTAGCATAGATTGGTGAATCCCTCTGTTAAGAGGAAGATGTTTTGTAACAACAGTTGTGAAATCCCTCTGTGTGAGGAAGATGTTTTTGTATCAGTTGGTTTACTGTTTATAAATAGAAGTTCTTTTTTTTGTGTGTTGCTAAAACACCAGCGTTGCTGCAACACCAAACTCTGTTGCTAAAACACCATTTCCAGCAAACAATTTTCAGTTTTTTGAGTTAAAAACAGAGTGTTAAAACCAAGCATTTTTTTTTACTGTCTATTATGGAATTATCATATATTCCCAACATCTACGAACTAATATTGCAGACTAGCGAAATTCTGTGGTCTGAGCCACAGACTATCCCTTTCGTGTATAGATTGCGGATTAGCTAAATTCTATGGTCTGAGCCAGAGACTCTCCCTTTTGTGTATAGCTTTAATCTCTGTGGTGCGGGTTTCGCTGGGTTGAAATCATTTTTTTAATAATAACCATTAAAAAAAAAAAGAGTCTGTGCACTGGAGTTACTGGTGTGTGCGTGATCTCCGCAGAAGAGATAAAATGAACTGAAAAGTCACCAATTTTTGGGAGATATGGCCGCCATTATCTTCCCTCAATTTGAGAGATTTGTACTAAAAATCACGTTGCAGTGTCTGGGAAAACCACGGAGGCAGAACCCTAGAAGGCACTGCATAACCGAGCAATGCAAGCCTTGAAAGCATGGCATTCTACCAATGATACAGGCAATAGGCTTTGCTCTCATTGAACAATCGAGAATAAGATCTACAGAAAAACATTTCGAAGAAGGTCATTCTCTCCCCCGGAAATTTTGATGTTGGAACCTGAAATTTTAATCTCTAAGTCACCACAAATTTGATTTCAAAATTTGACTTATTTAAGAATTCATGCGCAGGATAGAAAAATCACAGCACAGATTACTGAGTCAATTCGAGGGAGGTATAGAGTTTCGGTATCTTTTCAATCGTGATCACGCTAACAATCTGATCTCTGCAGTGGGAGGCCCTAACCAATCTCTGCGGTGTGAGACTAAGGGAGCATACAATCTAATCTACCTGTGCATATGTTTTCATTTACTGGTTAAGTTTTGGTTATTTCTATTATGAGTACTTCTTTTTATCTTTTTAAACTTTCTTTGAGCAAAGAGTACTTTTTTTTATATTTTTAAACTTTCTTTTAGCAAAGGGAGACTGAGTAAAATTATCTTAGAGAGTTTTTATGAGTATATTGAATTTTTAGAAAGACAAAAAGAAGAAAAAGAGAACCATTTTAAATTAGAGTTAACTACAATGCTTGACAATAACCACAAATCATTAGAAAATAAAATACATATACATACTCACTCGTGATTGAACTCCAAGGAATGAAAGAACTCCAAGGAATGAAAAGTAGAATTCAAGAAATCAAACATAACAAATAAGCAATGGTTAAAGAAAATGGCACTTTGAAAAGCGAAATTAAAAATCTAAAAGAACAACTACATAATAACTCAATCTTAAGTAACATAGAGAATAAATTAAATAGTAAACCCATAAAAGAAGAAATTAATAAACTAATTGCCTTACACCTTATAATTGCTGGTAGAGAAGAACAAAACAATGAAGGCACATTAGTATTAGTTAAAGAATAATTAGAGACAAAATCTCAAATTCAAACAACTTATCTCACCGAAGCAATAAGGGTAGGAACTATACTTGAGAATAAACACAGATTAATTCATGTCAAGGTCAATTGTAATGACCATAAATTAGATATACTTAGGAAATCCCCAAGCCTAAAGAGAACAAACATATTTATAAATGAAGATCTCATTCCAGAAGACCAAGTTGAACTTGGAAAAATAAGTACAAACGGTAAAAGAGGCAATAAATAAGGGAAATGGGCAATCATTAGGAATAGAAAAACTATTATTAAAGATAGAGTCTAAAACACAAGCTATAAATAGGAAATAGCATCACTTTGGATCCTCTTTTGGAATTGTCATGGTTTTCCATGGTGTAAAGGTCCTATTTTAAGTTGGACTTCGATTGATATTGATCTTATTATTTTAGTTGAAACTTGGGAGCATGATGAATCTAGGATCCCTCACCTTGATGGTTTCACTCTTTGGTCTGCTTGGAATAAGAAATCCGCCATGAGAGTTTTTGGTGGTATAGCCTCTTACATTAATAACATTGTTTCCTCTCACATCTGGCTTTATAAAACCGGCCCCTTCAATCAATACATTTGGATCGAGATCTTTGATTCTACAACCAATAGGATCTTTTTTGCAATTTGTTATTTTGCCTCTATCAACTCTACATCCTATAAGAAAAACAACCTCGATAAGGATTGTCCTCTCAATACCTTAGAAAAAGACATCTACAACCAGGAATGAATCCAATATCATTTTGCTTGGGGAATTTAATACTTGAACTGCCACTAACCAAGCTATTATGTTAAATAACAACTCTAACCCCGACCCCTTGTGGCTTGATGAGGATGGTAACTTAACTAATAGATTCAAGAGAAAATTTGAAGACATGATCGAGAAATTATTTGGCACCAAGCTCTTTAAACTTTGTAGCTCCTAGGATCTAATCATTTGTAATGGTATTAATAAATGGCATCTCTTCAGTCAAATGCCCTATTTTCATGGGCTGGGTAGTAGCATCGTGGATTATTCGATATCTAACATCCATGTCCTCAACCATATTACAAACTGTGAGCTTCTTAACGGGTGCAACCCTGACTCTGACCACAAACCTTTGTCTTTATCCCTCAATCTTGTTGTGCATACCATCCACATGCAGGAGAACACTGAAAGAAAAAGCCACATTCACTTCGATAGTAGTAAGGTTGACATTTTCTTAGGGGATTTGGAAAGGGATTTAGGTTCCCTGACTTACAATAACAACATGGACCAAATCTATTACCATTTTACTACTACCCTTTCCACCACCATTAGCAAATTCTTTGATAAGACTTCATATGAAAAAATACTAGAACTTCCAATCCTTGGTACGACAAAGACTATAAGATTGCTAGGAAATCAATGAGAGACACCCATAATGAAAGCATTAAGCTCCATAATATAAGTATTTACAAAGCTCTCATTAAGAGGAAGAAGAGGCCATATATTAATAAAAGAAAATATCATTTTCTCCACCTTTCTAAAGTGGTGCCCATAAAGTTTTGTCAGAATGTGCTTGTTTGTAAAACTAAAGATAATCATTCTATCACCCTAGAAAATTGGGATAACTATCTTAAGAATTTATATTACTCTTCGAACACCATGGGAATCATATTAAACACTCCAATTAAGGATGATATTTTTTCTTTGGAAGACGTTGAGTCTGGGATTAATAAGCTCGCTAATGAGAAAGCCAAAGATATTGAAGGTTACCAAGTTGAGATTTTTAAAATGGGAAAATCTTATCTCATTCTTCATCTTCACAAGCTGCTCAATTTGGCTGTAAAGAATGGCTTCCCTAAGCTTTGAACACAAAGTCTTATTGTTCCTATCTTCAAAAATGGGGACAAAAGCATTCCCTCTAATTACATGACCATTATGATTAGCCACACCCTAGCCAACCTTTATGGGCTCATTTTGGAAAAATAGCTTAGCCTCTGGCTTGAGAACCAAGGTAAAAGAGCTATAGGGCAAGTTGGTTTTAGAAGACATCACTCCACCATCGACCACCTTGTCACTCTTAGGATCATCACAGAGGAATGTCACAATAGCGAAACCAATCTCTTCTATTGTTTTGTGGACTTTAGAAAAGCTTTCAACACTGTCCCTCGAGATAAGCTCTGAGAGAGGTTTGAAGAGATCATGGTTCCTCTTGAATGAGGATTGTTGTAATCCGACTCTACGAGATTGTCATTGTCAAGCTTAGGACCAATGAAGGGTGGTCTAAAGATATTAAATGCAATATCGGGATTAAGCAAGGTTGTCCCCTTTCCCCTACCATGTTTGGTATTTACATCAATAAACTAGAGGAGTGTTTGGAAACTGTTATAGCTCCAAATCTCACTATTATGGTTTGTGATGCTGCACTCATGGCCTAGGGAAACCCTTCCTTCCAGACCTGGTCCAAAATCTAAAAAACAATGTTTTATTCCCTGTACGCAACATTGCCCTGAGTTAAACGTGTGTATACGTGGGTTCATATATACCCAACCTGCGTATATGTATTAAAACACTTAAAAAATATAAAACTCCTTATTTTCAGGCGGAGATCACGGGTTTTACCTACTGATCACCTGTTAGTGCCCGTGGCCTCAACTATTTCCAACCAATTCCTAACTAAAAAACTACTTTGGAATTGGTATAAAAAGACACCAAAGGGAAGGCCTAAGGGGGGAGAGAAGAGAGAGAAAGGTTATTATACTGAGATTTTCCCCCTGATCAGGTCTGAAGACCCTTGTGCCTTCTGCACTTCCCCCATTTGTACAGGAAACCCTTCTTTCCTTGTGATTTGATGTTCATCCCTTAGTTATGACATCTTGGAGTGAGTATTGGAAGGAGATCTACTAGAGGCTTGAGGCGGGACAGATCCAGAAGGAGGCTAAGTTTTGAGCCTGCAGAGGTTGCTCAGGTGATAGTGCTCTTTTTTGTACTATTCTATTTGTCTAATAAAGAAACACGTCTTGTTCCCGATATGCTTCTTCTTTATGTTAATGATGTTCATGTTTGAATCTCATGTATGAATGGATGTCTAAAAGTTTATAACTAACTCCTTTCTTGTATAACATAAAGATGGTTTTTGTATAAATCTTTATCCATATACTGTTGCATTCTTTGGAATTGTTGGTTTTACAGGGCAAAGGAGCGAAAGGGACGTGAAGAAGGGTTTGGACCCTTGAGGAACTACCCGAACGTAGGACCTGAGGTACGTCCTTCTTACTTTAGAAATAGCTTTTTCTAGCATAATGGTTGTGTGTGTGCATTTTTCTTGGTTTAGACAAATTTCAGTCTGATAGGGTTCCACCCAGAAGCCCTAGGGGATAAAATCCCTAAACACTTTGGAATTGCCTGGAATCTTCCAACTATTCCTACTGCATGCATTATGTCTGGTCGGGTACCTGTCAGATAGAGCAGACTACCAATCATGGATCTATAGGTTGGTTGATGTACTGTTGTTGATTCATCATTTGCGCTAAGGTTGCATCCTGTTATCATAGGGGCACATACCGGTTTCGAATGTTCCATGCCATATTTCTTCAAGATCTGCTTGAGGTACTTGGCTTGTGATAAAAAGATATCGTCTTTATTTTGTTGGATTTGTAAACCAAGAAAATATGTCATCTCACCAAGCAAGGACAATTTTAATTCTTTCCGCATCACCAAAGCAAAGTTTTGACTCATGGCTTCTTCATTTCTACCAAAGATGATATCATCAACATACACAACAAGTCTTAGCAATTTATCATTATCAATTTTTATATATAAATTTCTATCAGCTGATCCTTTTGAAAAACCTTATTGATGTAGGTATTTGTCCAGGTGATAATACCAAGCCCTTGGAGCCTATTTAAGACCATAGAGTCCCTTCTTAAGTCTGCATACAAGTTTTGGATCATTTCCAAGGATGAATCCATATGGTTGCTCAATATACACTTCTTCTTCTAAGTCCCCATTTAAAAAGGCATATTTCACATCCATTTGAAATACTTTGAACTTATGAAAGCTAGAACAAGTAAGAAACATTCTTATGGCCTCAATTCTAGCAATTGGTGCAAAAGTTTCTTCAAATTCTATACCTTCTTGTTGAGCCTACCCTTTACAAACAAGTCTGGCTTTGTTTCTAATAACTTCTCCATTTTCATTCAGCTTGTTTTTGAATATCCATTTTGTCCCTATGAAATTCTTATCTTTTGGTCTAGGAACCAACTCCCAAATGTTATTCTTTTCAATCTGCTCAAGTTCTTCATCCATGGCCTTGACCCATCATTCATCTTTGCATGCTTCTCCTACATTTTGTGGTTCAGTGGAGGAGAGCGATGTTAGATAGCTTGAAGCTTCTGAAATAGTTCTTCTTGTTTGTACACATGCCTCTTTCTGCCCCAAAATTTGAGTTTCTGGATGATTCTTCTGAACGTACCTGTATGGAGTCTTTTCTTCTATCCTTATTTGTTCTTCTGGTGCCTCATGGGTTTCTTCTTCATCATAAGTCTGATTTGATGTTGAAGGATAGTCCTCATCATCTTCGAAATCTGCAGATTTTACTTGCCTAGGAATGTTTCCTTCTTCATTAACCACTACATCAATACTTTCAACAATTTTTCCAAGTCTTTTATTGTAACACTTATATCCTTTACTGTGAGGAGAGTATCTAAGGAGAATGCCTTCATCTACTCTAGGTTCAAACTTGCCAAGGTCTTCATCAGTCTTTTTGATGTAACATTTTCTTCCAAAAAGTTTGAAGTATTTTACTGTGGGAGTCTTACCATACCAGAGTTCATGAGGAGTTTGACTGTTGTTTACCCAAACGTTTGTCTTGTTGAGAATAGTAACTGCAACAAATGCAGCTTCACCCCAGAAGGTTGTGGAAGTTCCAGACTCATAAAGCATAGCACGAGCCATTTGTTGAACCGTTCTGTTCATCCTTTCCACTACTCCATTTTGCTGAGGAGTCCTTGCAATAGAGAATTCCCTTCTTATTCCATATTCTTCACAAAAATCAAAAAAT
>APFE031161691.1:0-18939 GCA_000404065.3 Pinus taeda | reverse complement strand
TAGTACCATCCTTTTCCATCATGTTCAGTCGGTACCTTTTGGGATCAGTCTTTGATATCAGTGATCCGTTGTATCTTTCAGCATCATTGACAGTCTTATATGTGATATTCAGACATGTACTTGTTCGATCATGATCAGATGAATCATTATGTATTTTCTAGTCATTCATACTTGTATACTTAGTGGATCCGCTTGTACTTGATATGCGGACATGATTTGCTTTCTCTGAGCATGGGTATGCCCACCTCAGATGGTGTTTCTTTCTAATCTTCTTTTGTGGCTTGGCAAGCTGAATTCTGGTGAAGTACTCCTCGGCTTTTGGCAGATTTCCTTTCCATGTACTTGCTTAATATATTTCGGCCATCATGTACACCTTCTGACCTCATATTTTAGGGGGCATTTGTTATAGCTCCAAATCTCACTATTATGGTTTGTGATGCTGCACTCATGGCCTAGGGCAACCCTTCCTTCCAGACCTAGTCCAAAATCTAAAAAACAATGTTTTATTCCCTGTACGCGACATTGCCCTAAGTTAAACACGTGTATACGCGGGTTCATATATACCCAACCCACGTATATGTATTAAAACACTTAAAAAAATATAAAACTCCTTATTTTCGGGCGGAGATCGCGGGTTTTACCTGCTGTAAGTGCCCATGGCCTCAACTATTCCCAACCAATTTCTAACTAAAAAACTACTTTGGAATTGGTATAAAAAGACACCAAAAGGAAGGCCTAATGGAGGAGAGAAGAGAGAGAAAGGTTATTATATTGAGATTTCCCCCTGACCAGGTCTGAAGACCCTTGTGCCTTCTGCACTTCCCCCATTTGTACGGGAAACCCTTGTTTCCTTGTGATTTGATGTTCATCCCTTAGTTATGGCATCTTGGAGTGAGTCTTGGAAGGATATATGCTAGAGGCTTGAGGCGGGACGGATACAGAAGGAGGCTGAGCTTTGAGCTTATAGAGGTTGCTTAGGTGATATTACTCTTTTTGTACTTTCTATTTGTCTAATAAAGAAACACGTCTTGATTCCTGATATGCTTCTTCTTTATGTTAATGATGTTCATGTTTGAATTTCATGTATGAATGGATGTATAAAAGTTCATAACTAACTCCTTTCTTGTATAACATAAAGATTATTTTTGTATAAATCTTTGTCCATATACTGTTGCATTCTTTGGAATTGTTGGTTTTGCAGGGCAAAGGAGCGAAAGGGACATGAAGAAGGGTTTGGACCCTTGAGGAACTACCTGAACGTAGGACCTGAGGTATGTCCTTCTTACCTTAGAATTAGCTTTTGCTAGCATAATGGCTGTGTCTGTGCATGTTTCTTTGTTTAGACAACTTTCAGTCTGCTAGGGTTCCAACCAAAAGCCCTAGGGGAAAAAATCCCTCAACAGAAACTGCGGGCTGCAAAGGCACCAAGCTCGTTCGTATTATCATTACTCTTCTCCTTTATGCTAATGATATCATTCTTCTTGCAAGGAACCATGATGACCTAGACAAGTAGTTTAAGACTCGTCATGCCTACTGCTCCAAGATGGGTATGACGGTTAATACTAACAAGACTAAAGTCAAGATCATTAAATCCAAAAAGTTCACCCATGGTAGTTTTGTCTATGATAACCATTTTCTTGAGCAGGTTTCTTCTTATAAATATTTGGGTATTGACTTTCCTCATTAACTCAACTGGAATTATAGCATCAAGAAAAGAGTCATTGGTGGTTGGAAAGTTTATTATGAGCTTGAAAGCAATTGTAAGTCAACTAATCTTTACATTTGGAGTAAAAAAGGGTTCCTCTTTGAGACTCTCATCATCCCTATTATCTTATACAAATGTGATGTTTGGGGTTGCAGTGTATCTAGGGAGTCGTGGAGAAATATTGAGATGATCCAAAAGTAATTCATAACTTATAACCTCAATATCATGGGAAATACTCCCCATCCTATCCTCTTGATCGAAATTGGCTTGCCCCCATTGAAAGTGCGGCTATGTTTAGATATCTGATGTATAAGAAGAAGCTTCACAATATGGAATCCAATGGGCTCCCAAAAATTACTTATAACTTTATTCAAAACCCCCACGTGTACCTCAAGCACGGGTGGTATTAGGGTGCTCAGTCTTGGCTCAACCTTTGGGGGATTAAAGAGGAGATCATCATGGGAAGCAAGGACAATATCAAAGATACTATTACCTCTAGTTTTAAGGACAAGAAGTGGGTTTCTAAGGAGATGGAGGGTAAAAGGAAGTTAAGGTACTATAAGGAGGTGATCAACCCCACCCTTGATAACCAGAATTATCTCTCTATGTTGACTAGCACTAAGAGGAAAATGAACATCACTAGGATTAGAACTAACTCTCATGAGCTTCAAAGTGAGATCGGGCAGTGGTGTACTCCCTAGGACGATAGAATCTATCATATTTGTGATACTAAGAAGGTGGAGTATGAAAAGAACTTCCTTTTAGACTGCCTAACTCTTGCCCACATCCGCTCTCAATTCTCTATCATAAGCTACACTTGCAATCTTCTTGACTAAGTAAGTCAACCCAACTATAGCAATCTTGGAACTCTTATTTCCTTGCTCCTTGATCAGAAAAACAAGATTTTGAAGAATGACAATTAGACTCTCTTTTGAGGTCTGATAGACCGCTTTAGTCTTAGTGGATGTTAATGATCATCATCAACATCAATATTATCATACCTTCTAATTAATTATAAAAATAATAATATTTTGATATTATCATATAATTTAATTATAAATAATAATAATATTATTTTACAATTTAATTATAATAAATATAATATTATCATAACTTCTAATTATATATATAATATAAAATAATAATAATTTATTTAATAATTAATATATAGAATTTTTTTTTTTTTTAAATTTCATTTTTTATTTATTGTTATTTTGAATGTAGATTTTGGTTAAAGAGTTTTCAATTTGAAAAAGTTATATAATCAAAATTATTTCGGCATGGTTGTTTTCTTATTATGTAAACATTTTGTACGTAATAAGGTGATATAAAAATAATAATAAAAATTAAATTCAAATAATCATAATAATATTAAAATAAAATTGAGGGTAGATTAATTAATTTACAATCTTAATTGCTAAAGATTGGGATTCAAATCCATTAATATTTTAGAAATTTTTAATAATCTTTTTAATATGAACATCTCAAAATAGTTTTATATTATATTCAAAGTTGTGATATATGTAGTGAAATTTCTTATATAATTTTTCATTTTATTTTATAAGTATTTTTTTTTTTTAATATATACTACAAATTTTTTATGGGGTCTTGCATAGATGTTAATTGGGCATTTTGTTAAGACACTCTTTGATGTGAAATTATAGGTTCAATTCCTTGCTCCAGTTAGGGTGATATATTGGACATAATGAAGAGCTTTGTTAAGGCACTCTTTGATGTGAAGTTATAGGTTCAATTCCCTACCCCAATTAGGGTGATATATTCGACATGATGAAGATGTAGTCCTGCCAAGCTTACAAAAAAAAAATTAGTCCACAAGGTCTTGGGTTGATCAAGTGCTTTGTTAAGGCATTCCTTGATGTGAAGTCACAGATTCAATTCCCTACGCAGATCAGAGTGATATATTAGACATGATAAAAATATAATCATATGAAATTAGTATCAACAAAAACCTAATATCATGTTATATATATAGTAAATTACAAATTTATATAAAAATATAGTTAACACGTGATATTATGCTCTATATAAAGATATGATGTTATTAAGAACTTAGGATGTTATTAAGAACTTGTTTTTGTGTTGAATTTTTTTTTTGATTTGTTTGTAATTTTTTATTTTTTTAAATATTATTATTTTATATATCAGCAAATAATTTTATAAATTAATGAATATTAATTTATATATAATATATATATAATTTATTTAATATATATATATATATTATATTAATATATTATATATAATATATATATATATATATATATATTAAAGTGAAGTTCTAATAATAAAAATATCTGATTGTTTTCCTTCCTTATCATGATGTCCTCATTCTTTTTCGCAACTCTTGTGGTGTCCCAATTCCCCTGTTAGAAACCCTTTTATTACATTGGGCTTTCTCTATCCTATAAATGAATACTCTATTCTTCATCTACGTTTCAATTAATTAATGATCATTTGGATTATGCCTTTTAAATATGTACCTAAGCACCATGCAGCGGAGGCGTGGAGGTCATGATCATTTGGATTATGCCTTTTAAATATGTACCTAAGCACCATGCAGCGGAGGCGTGGAGGTCATGGAGGTAGAGTTAGAGACAGTAGTAGTATGGGTTATATGAATCAAAGGTTTAGGCAATTGTATAAGAGGAAACCAATTGTTTCTGGAGGTCTTGCCCTTCAACTTGAATCTAAATCTAGTAACACTATAGAGTTTAATATTGAAATTTGGAGTTGTTTATAGTGTGATTTTTTGGATTTTTAATTGTTGGAATTTGGTGAAAAAATTTTAGGTGAAATTTTGATTTGTGGTATTTAAATTGATTTTTTATTGTATATATAGATTCAACAATTTGGAATTGCTACAACAAGTTGTCTAGATTTGAGCATGGGTCTGTTTGTGAGGAGTGACGAGCAGAGCAGCGAGGGCTTTGAGCATTGGAGAAATGAGCAACGAGAGCGTTGGAGCAGCGAGCAGGGAGGGCTTTGAGCGTTAGAGCAACAAGTAGCGAGAGCGTTGGAGCAGTGAGCAGCGAGGGCTTTGTCTGCGAGAGCGTTTGGAGTAGCGAGCAGAGCAGCGAGAGCTTTGAGCGTTGGAGCAGCGATTAGGGAGGGCTTTGAGCGTTGGAGCAGCGATTAGGGAGGGCTTTGAGCGTTGGAACAGAGAGCAGCGAGGGATTTTTCTGCGAGAGCGTTTGGAGCAGCGAGCAGAGCAGCAAGGGCTTTGAGTGTTGGAGCAGTGAGCAACGAGTGTGTTGGAGCAGCGAGTAGCGAGGGCTTTGTTTGCGAGGAGCAGTGAGTAGCGAGCAACGAACAACGTGGGTCTGTCAAGAGAAACATGGGTCTGTAGATGTTGGAGCAGTGTGGGTTGGTCTGCGAGGAGGATTGAGCAGTGAGCAATGTGGGTCTGTCTGTGAGGAGCGGCGAGCAGCGAGGGCTTCACTAGAGGTGGGCAGAGAGCAGCGTGGGCTTCTTGTCCTCGTCTTGCAGGCACAGTGCTTCCTTGACAACGGCGAGGGTGTGGGATCTCTTGAGGCGAGCGGTGCAAGGCGAGCAGCGAAGGTTTCTCCAATGACTCCATGCAATTCTTCTCCCTAATCCTCGTCTTGCAAGCATAGTACAGTTCATCCTTGGCAGCCGCTCGGGTGTGGGCTCCCTAGAGGCGAGCAATGAGGGTTTCACCAGAGGCAAGCAGCAAGGTTTTCACTAGCGAGTTTTTCTCCTCCGTCCTTGACTTGCTTGCTTAGCTCTTCCTTGGCAACGGCGTGGGTGGGGGCTCTCTAGGGGCGAGTGGCAGAGGTGAACAGAGAGGTTTTCTCCGACGACTCCGCAGGTTGTTTTTCTCCTCTAGGCTCAGTTCATCTTCTAATCTTTTAATTTTCTCCGAGCGGGGGCGAGGTGGCTGCCGTTGCCGCCTCTGCCCCCTGCTCCGCCTATGCTCCGGTGGGTTTTCTCCTGCTCGGTAGCAGCTTGCTTTTGTTTTGGCCGTGGCATATCCTTTGGAGCATTGAGGGAGCAGGGTGCACTACCCTGTTTCGTGTTGCAACTATGGATGTTCCCACTGGTCTTTTTTCTGCAGGTAGATGTGGAAGATTGAGGTAGTATTTCTACCCCTGTTTTTCATCTGATTCGGGTGGAGAGTTTGAGGGGGTGGGGAAGGAGTGGCTATTTTTGTTGCTCTCTTCCTCATTTCGTGCCTCTCCTTTTGTTTTGGGCGGACAGATCTAGCCCTTTTTGTTCTCATTTTCTTTCCACAGAAGCTTGTCTGCTTGGTGCTTTGTTCTTTTGCACCTTATAGATGGGTTGTCTCTTTAGGACTACTTTTTCGGGGGCGCAATATATTGGGCACTGTTAAGCAGTTTTTCTGGGGTTTATACCTTTATTTGATGCCCTATCAGAGGGCATATTTGGATACTTCATTTGGAGTATTTCTGTCTGTGGCTTGGTCCACGTTTCTGCATATGTTTCTGGCATCTGCAATATGTAATTATTCTTTTATGAATATATACAACTTTTTCTTTCTGAAAAATAGATTCAACAGTTTGGAATTTTTTTTGGCATTTCAATTATGCAGGGGTTAACCACCAATTAGAAAAATTAGATCAGAAAAACCCACTTGAAAAGTTTCCAAAAAAATCATCCTAAAACCAACTCATTAAAATTTAAACCCAAATATAATTCAATCCAAATGAATCCAAATAAAATATTAATGTTTAAAATAATGATTATATTAAATATTTATTAGTTTGAGTATTTACATTTAATGCCATCACACAAACATCTAGGTACAAGGGTATGTTGATGTCGCATGGACGTGGGCACATAAGTGGGATGAATAAGTTCCACATCCCGATGAGGGTCCATGGAGAACTTTTTTTGCGCAAGTATGAATTGAAACAAATACGTTTATATAATTTGAAATTGAAATATTCATTTAATTTGTATTGCTAATCTTGCTTTTAAATAATTAATTAGCCTCTTGTTTCTATGACTTTGGTGCAGACATTCACATTGAATAGGGCATGCCTAATAAGGATTTTGGAATTTCAAATTCCATACACATAGTTTTCCTTTGTCTAAATTAATTTTAGATTGAATAGGGCATGCGTAATAAGGATTTTGGAAATTCAAATTCCATACACATAGTTTTCCTTTGTTTAAATTAATTTTAGATTTTAATTTTTTCTTGTTAATTTTATGAGGAGTGATAGTCATGTTAGCACCCATGTGGATGGTAATTGGCTTGGTGTAAGTGAAATGTTTTTCTTAAAGCTTAGTACTCACTCCACTTGATTGTCTATAACCATTTGCCTTTGTTTATATTATCTATTATTATAAAGAACTTTTCTTTTATATAGTTTTTATTTCATGAACTTTATGATTGTTTTTTTATTGATATTGATTATCATTTTGGCACTAAAAATATTGAAGTTTTTTTAAAACATTTCTCTTTATTAATTTTATTAATAAGTATATTGATTATGATTATTTTTTTTTATATAAAAACCTTATACATATATTTTTTATCATTAAATGATTTTTTAGCTCAATTTGTTATATTATAATTTTGTTTTGTAGGTTAGGTTAGGTTAGCATCTCTCATTTAAGTTATAAATTATGCTTTAGGTTAGGTTAGATTAGCATTTCTCATTTAAGTTATAAATTATGCTTTAGGAAAAATCATGTAAATAATTATAATTTGCATTGATCAATGCTTTGAGATGTGAAGTGGATAAGTAAATTGTTTGCTCAAGCAAAAGAACTTGAAAACATCAATAATGGTGGGAAGTAACTCACATAAGTATATTGTTTACATCTTATTCTTATCTATTTTTCATGCAAAGACTTGCTTAAATTATGATGAAATAATTGATGGTAGATATGTTATTTACTTGAGTATAAGTTATTTTCAAGTATTTTATGTTTGGATGGTTTTCGTGCAAAGCTTAATAATAAAAAATAATAAAAAATCACGACACAATAATTTTAAAATCATGCATGAATATTTCAACCATATTCATAAATTATTGCACAATTATCCACATGGCATTACAATGTGCAAAGGTTGTAATAAGACCTTCAAGTTATGGTCCAATCAAATGTTTGAAAATTATTATTTTTAATAATATTGAATAATCAATGCTTATTTTTCAAAGTTAAATTATAATTTTCTTTGTTTAATGCTAAATTAATAGTGATCAACAGACAAATTGATTGTTAGAGTCCTGCCTTGGCAAGGACTAATAACGATAACATAACATAACCATATTTAAATTTAATTAATAAGCCAATAAAATACTTGCAATAAACTTACAATATAACTTAACCATGGATATCCATCCCCACTTTACCATGGATAGTATTAACTTGTAAATAGGTTTTGTTACAATACCATGGACTAATACCATGACCTATCAATACTACATGCCAAAAAACCATAACTCATTTCACAATAAAAATTAAAATGTAAAATATTTTAGACGTTACATATAGCATTGATTGCATAGAGTGAAATTTATTTGTCATATGGATGGAGAGAGAGAGATGGAGCAGAGAGGGGTGGGGGGGGAGAGGGGAAGGAGAGAGGGAGGGAGATAGTGATAGAGTTGGAGAGTAGAGAGATAGAGAGAGTGATGAGGAGGAGATAGAGAGAGGAAGAGAGAGGAGGGGAGAGGGAAGGAGGGATTGAGTTGGAGGGGGAGAGAGAGTGAGGGAAGAACAAGGACATAGATAGATAGAGGTAGAGAGAGAGGGAGTGACAAGGGAGAGAGAGAGAGAGGAGATGAGAGAAGGAGAGTAAAGAGAAATGGAGAGATAAGGAGACATGGAGATGGAGGGGGGAAAGAGAGAAGGAGAGAGGGGGGGAGAGAGTGACAGGGTTGGAGGTAGAGAGAGAGAGATGGTGAGGAGAGACAGAGGGAGGTGGGCTAGAAATGGAGAGAGAGAAGGACAGAGGAAGGGAAAGAGTAGAGTAGGAGAGAGAGAGAGAGAGAGAGAGAGAGAGAGAGAGAGAGAGAGATGGCGAGGAGAGACAGAGGGAGGTGGGATAGAAATGGAGAGAGAGGAGTTGAGAGAGAGAAGGAAAGAGAGAGAGAGAGAGAGAGAGAGAGAGAGAGAGAGAGAGAGAGAGAGATGGATCTAATCTAGATATGGTATGTGTGTATATAAAAATCAACCTAGATACATGTTAACCTCATATCTATCAAGCGCGAGAGGGATCAAATCTCTTTCACTTTAAAATATGTTTGTATCTCAAGAGATTTGATCCTTCTCGGTGCTTGATAGATTTGGGGTTAAAATGGATCTAGGCTGGTATAATTTTAAGTTAATATCATTACTATGACAACAAGAAAATATAATTATTTCACTTTTAAAACCCGTAAAATGACCGTGAAACATAAATATTTTAGTTTTATAAAACAAAAGAATCATTAAAATATTATGTATTATTATGCATATCACATTTCCCAAAAAAATTAACTAAGTTATAATTTTATTTTAAATTATTATTAATTATTATTATTATAAAAAATAATATAAATTTTTTCCGTTAGAATAATAAAAAAATAAATAAAATAAAAATAAACAACACACAACATAATTTCTATTCATTAAAAATGATCAAAATCACATTGTGTATATGCTTGAAGGATGCAATCTGGTTTATGCACAAAGGCATGCTCTTGTACAAATAATATGTAAACAACAACGATCAAAATTTTGAGTTTAAAAACCTATAAAACTATAACAATAAAAAATACAATGAGAAAACTATGTAGTTTTCTCCCATAAATTGTCTATCAAAGTTTTCCATGGAAAAGAGCCAAGATGTTACAAAAAAATTGAAGAGAACACGTGTTCAGCTTATGTTTGTTAAGAGATCTAGCCATGAAAAAGGCATAAACATAAAAACAATACATCTGAGCCAATTATTGGCATGAGTTAAGTCCCAACAATCGAAGAGATTGGTCTATGTATGGTCAATGGTAGAACTAATGAAAAGTTCCCTCTTTGTTCTCCTGGGTACTCCAAATGTCTTTATCCAATGATAGGTCTGCTTTGGAAAGCCTATCATCCAACTTGTTTTGTTCCTTGTAAACATGAGAGCAAAGGAAGGATGTTAATGTGTCTTTTATCCTCCATAAGTCTTTCAAGATGGGACTTGAACAAATGTCTCTGCACACTTGCAATTTGTTTAACCATTTTATCATTAACATGGAATCCCCAAAAATTTGAAGCTCATCACATTTTTTCTTTTGTAAAAGATAAGAAGTTTTTGCATGCCAATAATTTAAACTAGTTGTTGGACCCAAGTCCAAACTTCCTATTTTAATCTAAAAAGAATTGGAATCAGATAAGAAGAGTACAAAACCACCACCAATTTGTTCCAAATATTATTAGAAGCTCCATTGAAAAAGGCCCAGGGATTTAACTAATCAAGTTGTTCATCCACTATAAGTCTAGGAGGGCTCAAATCTTTTGTTTGAGGAAAATGAGCAAGTATAGTCAGAGCTTCAACAAAAATATGTGTAGGATAAGAGGTGAGTCCTAGAAAACAACCTTGTTTCTAGAAATCCAAACACCCCAACATATAATGAGGAGTAAGACTTTCATAAAATGAATTGATGGGTTAGAATCCTAAGATCTCCATGTGTCTTCTAGAGAGAGCTTGTCCTAGCTTCTATTTAGGCCAGATGTCGATGCACATATTGATGAAACTTATTTAAAAAAGGTATATTATAGGAAAATATGATTGATGCATTCATTATTATTTTCATAGGGGGCCACCATCCCGACCTGATGAAGAAGCAATTGTAAAGCACATCCCAAGTGGGGAATTTCCACTCCATCAAGCGCCATATAAATTTTTTTGCTTTAGAAAGACATTTGGATTTCCATATTTCCTTCCACCACCACTTTGTCTCCTTAGGTACCCTATTGGCCGATAGAACAATATAACCTTATTTGGGGGAGTAAGACTCTAAGGGAGAGTTGGTCTAGACCAACTCATCCTCTTCGTCAGTGATTATGATAATGTCCAACATTAAATGAATTTAGGTATCTATTTCATACCTCCATAAAGTTTTCATCAATCCCCAACTCTGCAGTTGATTTCCATCCTTACCTCCTTATAGTTCATATTGTCAATTTGGCTATGTGAGCTAATCTAGACATGCCTTGGTCCCTCAAAGAGTTGATTAGTGGGAGAGGGAGAAGGTGATTTCACCACGACCTGGCCATGGATATGATCCAATTCTAACGTTGTTTCCATTTCCAACTCTCCAATTGATACTATTTCCAATAAGATCAAAAGAGTTGAGGATCGTCTGTCTTCTTCGTCAGTGATTATGATAATGTCCAACATTAAATGAATTTAGGTATCTATTCCATACCTCCATAAAGTTTTCATCAATCCCCAGCTCTGCAGCTGATTTCCATCCTTACCTCCTTGTAGTTCATATTGTTAGTTTGGCTATGTGAGCTAATCTAGACATGCCTTGGTCCCTCAAAGAGTTGATTAGTGGGAGAGGGAGAAGGTGATTTCGTCATGACTTGGCCATGGATATGATCCAATTCTAAAATTGTTTCCATTTCTAGCTCTCCTAAACATACTATTTCCAATAAGATCAAAAGAGTTGAGGATCGTCCACCAAATTGAAGATACATTAGACCTTGGATTGTTCAATCTTCTAATCCATTAGTCTAGTGAACTTGGTTCAATATGCTTTTGAGTCACCACCATGGTCCAAATACTTTGAGTTGACAACATTTTCCAACCATAATTTGCTTCCAAATCCTTTCAAAACAAAAAAATTATTTTTTAAGCCCCATCCCCCCAACATTTTTGGCATTGCTAAGTTTTTCATTATAACCCAAGGAAGGTTTCCCTTCTCTTGGCTGCCAAACCTCAAAAATTTAAAACATATTTTCCTTGTTCTTTCCAAGATACGTTTGGGAACCCATGCTAGTGAGACCCAATAAATTAGGATGGCTTTAAGAACCGACTTGATCAGCACGAGATGACCGGCTCTGGAAAGACATTTTAGGCTATTGCATTTCAATTTATTATCCGTTTTGACAGTTAGCCATGGCCAATCCTCCTTACTGTAGAAATTTGTTTTGAGTTTGAAGCCCCATTATGTAAGACCTTTAGCCAAAAGCTTAGTTTCAAAAGGGGCTAGTTGAAAAATATTTTTTCTTTCATTCTCATGCAAATTACAGTAATATATAGTAGATTCCTTAAAAATTTTGAAAATCCCAGTACCAGTTCCATAAAGGGAAAGGATTTCTAGCAAGTTTTCTACTTCTTTGTATGATCCATTCCAAAATATGAGCATATATTTTACAAAGAGAAGAATGTGAATATCAGTGGCCTTGCAATATAAGTACCCTAAAACGCCCCTCTATGATTGGAATCAACAATGATTCAACTTAGTCCTTTTGCTGCAAGAAGAAAGAGTAGAGGGGATAGGGGCATCCTTGTTTGAGACCCCTTTGGGCATGAAAATAGGGGAGGATGTGCCATTGATCAATACTACAAAGGAGACATTTTTTATATAGCTCATGACCTAGTTTATGAAGTGAAGATTGAATCCCACATGAGTTAAAAGGAGGCCTAAGTAGATCAAACTGCCCACATCATAGGACTTTGATAGGTCTATTTTAAACACTACACCTTTTGGTTATGAAATTTAACATCGTGGGGTCCTTCTTGTGCAACACCAATTGGTTCATGGATTTTCCTACCTTCCAAAGAAGGAAATTATTATTTTGTTATATATTTTGATGGGATAGGCTTTACTCTATTTGCAATCACCTTGGAAATAATTTTGTAAATCACATTACACAGGGATATGTGTTAGAAATAATCAAAGGATTTAGGTGATTCCACCTTGGGAATAAGGGCTATAAAAGTGGTATTGAAGGTAGAAACCGCTCTTTGATTCTACCTTGACTCTTCAATGACAAAAAGAAATTCATTTCCAATGATATCATACAGTTCCATTAAAATTTCTATGGTCCAACCATTCAGACCTAGACTTTTGTCCTTTTTGAAGTTATGAAGGAATAATTTGAGCTATGCCTTTGACACTTACTCCGTAAGAGCTCTTTATTTCTCATCCTCAAAAAGTATTGGAAAAATCATTGCTATAAGCTTCAATAATTGATGGGATTTCTTGTGCACAAAACAAGATTTGGAAGTGAGCCAGCTCGAAGCTAGCTAAATCATCTAATTTTGAGACTTCATGACCTTTAAAGTTTTTCATGCTCTGGATCGTGTTGCTTAGATTCCTACCTTTAGAAAAATCTTGGAAGAAATTTTTTTCTCATCCCCACAATCCAGCCAAATTGGCTCTTCTTTATAGCCTCTATTCAACTTCCTTTTCTTCTGGAATTTCCTTTCTCCATTTTTCTAATCTGGGGATCTTTGTTGTGTCATCATTTGACTCAAAATCCTTCTCCACCCTACCTAGCTAAGGACTGAAGTTTATTCTTCATATCCACCAGCTCCCTTTATATTCCTTGTTTCTTTTTCCCATCCCACACTTTTGTTTCTTGTTTTATCAATTTCAGGTTAGCTTGAAACTAGACTATAGTTGAGGGTCCACCTATTGGATCGAAGCTCCTCCAATGCAATTTAATAAGATCAATAAATTCTATCTCTTTCTTCCAGTTTGCATTTGTTTTCAAGGAACATGGATGTTTCGACTCTACATCCTTCATTTCCAAGAAGATGGGTGAATGGTTAGACTCACATCCTAAGCCAACCCATTATTTTATCAGGTTGAACCGTTGAAGGAGTGCATCCAAAATAAGGAATCCAATGATTCTTTTGCCAGTCTATCTTCTCTAATTCTATGATTCCACCATGTGGGGACTATTTTTATCTGATCAACCTCACTAAGATGGCTTCTATCAATTTTATCAGTGAAATATTCAACAATCAAGTTAGGCCTGGCTAAAGGCCCCTAGGATTCAGTTTCACCCAAAGATAAGTTTAGGTTTCCTCCTCAGATAATATTGTTAGAATTTAATATAGAAGTTTCATTGTGATTCATGAGCATCTTGAGGGCTAAAAAAGTGGTTTGAAGGTTGAAAAGGGTAGGTAAGGGTATATGAGGGCTATGTGAGGTTTTTTCCAAGCCTAGTACCTCTCAAAGGCCCATCTTGCACAAAAACAAATGCACATAGTGTCCTTGAAATAACCTAGAAATATGCCCTCAGTGGCATAATTTTGAGGGCAGTGTGGGTTGACAAGGAAGGAGTTGATGATGAGAAGGGGAATCTAGGATGAGTGTGCTAAAACTACAAGCCACTAATAGTACTTGTAGAACAACAACAATCCCTTTTCTTACACTCAAAATGATGATCAAATTGCAGCAAAATAAACTAAGCAAGAAAGGATGTTTCCAATTTTATGAAATCAAACAAAGAAGGATATTATTTCATTAAGAACTAATTCACCTTACAACATGCATCTAACCTACATGCATGAAAACTTGAGAAAGATGATTTTAACTCCTAGATTACATAAAAAAAGAATGCAGGAGACAATGAGCTGAAGCATGGAAAATTGCAAAGGAAAGAAACCACATATTTTTGGCATGTTGTTATAGACTCCTCAACAACACTTCCCACAAGAGAGGTGGTAATCAGGCTTGCAACCACAATTTTCTAGAAAATAAACTTCTACTCAAACAAGGAAGTAAATGCAACTACTAAAATAATGCATAAACAAGATACACAAAGAGGGACTTGATCCTCTCAATTGGGCCCTAACCTAGGGGGACTTAGCCTTCTGCAACAAACTCAGATGTAAAGCAATAATAGACATTTCATTAACATAAAATAGAGTTTAGATACATTGTGAAAAATAAAAAGTAGAAATGACATTCTTGAGAAGATGGCTCTTGGTATCCCTCCTTACTTCAAAAATTTGAATCCTAATGACCTCTTGGGATTATTGATTTATACAAAGATAACTGAGGGGTATCCTCCTTGGAAAGAGGGTTGCTTTTCTCCAAAATCTTGAGAAAAGTGGATCTATCTCACTTAGATCCTCACATTCACTTGAGTTCATTGGCTTCCAGTAGAACTTGAGTGTATATGAGTGATTCTATGAATCACTTTGAGTCAAAGGATAGTAAATGCAGGGGGCAAGCCTCCTACACTTCCTCTAGATGCCTCAAACATGCCTCTACATCATAAATGTGCTATAAAATGCTCTTTTTCCTGCACATTAACCACATTAGGCCATGAATCATGAAAAAAATCCTTTAGTATTCCTATTAAACACCTTACATCCAAAAAATATGTTAATTAATGTGAGAAAAGGATAAATTATGGGTTGGAAGGCGGAAGAATGGCCTTATAATATACCTTTTGATGGTACCCTTCATCACGCCCTATTGAAAGTGTTTCTCTTGCTCGGAGAACCTTACTCACTGAATTTAGCTCATACATGGCCTGGGTGGTCTCTATGACATCCCAAGGCATCTGAGATGGTGTGGCCCTCCCATGGATATAATCATGCATTTGCCTCTATGGCTACCCACTCCCTTGTTTCCTATGATTGATCTCTTCTCTCTTGTAGGCCCAATAACAAGGGAGGACTAGTTTTTATCCAGATCCAATTGATTTTCAACCTTTAAATAATTATTTTGTTGAGTGGGGTCCTTTCTAGGGTATTCCTCAACCTTTTAGGGGTGTAATATTCCATGATTTCTAGAATATGGGTTAGAGCATTCCATCTTCTTTGGCAAGCCTACAAACTCTTAGTCCCCAACAACCTAAATGTATCTTCGAAGTGGACGATGTCTTATTCTTGTGTTTTCAAGTAGCAAGGGGCTAATTTAGGATCTGCATAGATAATTTCGTGGCTACTTATGACAGTCTTGGGGCTTATCAACTCTAATTTGATGTTTAGGGGCTTACTTTCTTCTTTGGCCATAACCTTATTTACTTCCTCAGCACTTGTTTCTTCATGGTTCAGCCAAGAGGTCAGTGCCATCATTTGTGCATCCCCCAATCTTGAGTTAGGGTCCCAAAAGTTCATGTATGTGAGGAACATGTTGTGCATATAGAATTGAACCAATTTGGCTCTACCCTCATTGCTCACATATTGGAATAAGTAAATGAGCCTCTTATAATCCTGAAATATAGAGCCATATTGTGCCAATATTTTGTTTTGGAATTGCAACTATTGTTCACTGAGGAAAATGGCATATGATTTGGATGGTTGCCTGCATTGGATGGATTCCATGGACAAGATTTCCATGGTGCTAAGTTGTGCCTCCTTTTCTTATAGTTGCTATCTCAACCTCTTGTTCTCTAACTATAGCTGCTCCTTCATGACTTATTCCTTTAGCATCAGGTCATCCAATTTCTTACCCATTTGTTGCATCTTTTCCTCCATGAGGTCCACATCCTCTACTTTCCTGGTTTTTTAAATTTGCCTCCATTGGTGTGTTTTGCCTCTCTATTTTTCTAACTCAAACATGAGGGGAATTCATTCCTTTTTCCCTATCCCAATTATTCCTCATGGTGGCTAACTGATTCATCAATTGCGATTCAGATTGTTGAATAAAGGTTGAGGTTTCCCTTGTTTTATTCTAGTTCTCTTTCTTCTTTTAAAGTATAAGGGACCTCTCATGGGCTTCCTTCTCTTGATTTTAATAGGTGTGATAAGGGTTGCCAAAGTAGAAACCACCTCTTGTTCTATATTCCCCTCTAAGAGGCTCATATGTTGCCTTTATTTTCCCTTCTTCTGAGGTCTAGAGGGCTCTCTAAGGGTTTCTTCTACTTCTTTTTGTTTCCCTCTTCCTTCTTTCCCCTCTTCTCTAACTTCTCCTTCAACCTCTTCCTCTTCTTCTTGCTTACCTCCAATGCTCGATTTTGTGGTCTCTTCATATTGTGCTAGGGTTTCGGCTTATGTCACAATGAAGGCCTCCCTATCCATGTCCGGAAAATAAATCCACAACATAGGGCTCCTGATGTGGCTTAAGAAATTCATAAAAATAAGCCTGATGAGGCCATGATGAAAAGTGTACTGGTGCTTCCTTTCCATCACTCTTTAGTTCATTTAGATCATGGACTGAATGAGGAAACGTGGAACACTTAGCCTGCTTGGAATGGACAATTATGTTTGGAACCTTTATTCATAGAGTATCCTAAATTTATAGGAAATATACAACACTTAACCTCCTTTCAAAATATATGTACTTGAGGATTCTATAGCCCACTTCATCCCAAGGGTAAGGGAGGCTCTCACTTCTTATTCCATTTTTGTTTTCAATAGGCTTCTCTTTAGGGAGGAAGAGATTTTTCTTCTTTGTGATGGCTTTTGTTCTCTCTTCTTTGCCCCATTTGACTTCTAGAGGTATGGTGGTCACTCTGATAATGAGATCTGCATTCAAATGGATGGAAGGTCCCCTTACAATAGTGGTGGAAATGTTTTCTTCTCCTTAAGATTGAAGGGTCATGGCAAATTCATGGGCTGCCTCATCATCATACCCTTTCAAATTTTCAAAGAATCCCATCCACTAGTGGCTTAGGAAGATATATCTAATAGGAGGATGTTGATGGATCTTTTTGGTGTATGTGGGATCCTTTCTATTCAAACCTACCCCCATGACTCTTATTGCTTCTTCCTTAAGTTATTTCAAAGAAATTTTATTTTTTATGGAGAATTGTGTTCTGAGCAACCTAGGGTCTCAAGGTAGGGTAAGGATGTTGGTGCCTCTTTTCTAGTCAGAGGGAGGATAACTATATTCCAACCTTTAAAAGGACTACCTCTACTACCACATTTCTTTCCTAATGTAAAAAAACAATATCTTTCAAAAGAATTCAAGTTTGCAGGGGTTTGCTACAAGATGTTTATACATGCAGAATTTCACTTAATAATTGCATGGAGGGTGGTGAGAAAAGATGCCACCTACCCCTCTTTGGTTGATTTCCTTATGATTGTGAGGGTTTGGAGGAATATTCTCATTGATTCGTACCCTCTTTAACCTCTCAACCTGACCTTGTAGTACCTCCTCCGCAATCCTGTAACAATTTTGTTAATCTTGTAGCAATTGTGTTTGATCCTGTAACACAAGTTCCCTATCTTGTAGTGCCTCCAAATTGACTTTGCAGCTCCTCTGTAGGACCCTATGGAACCTTTGTTCATAGCTAACTTGACATTCGATGTCTTAATGGGCCTTTTTGATGATTTTTGGAATGATCTTCAGTACAACTTAAGTCAGGCCTGTCTTTTAATTTCCTTTTGTGGTAGTGGGCTCAACACCCTGGTGAGATAGCCCCTACGCATATTTATTTTTTTAACCGTTGGCCCCACTCCTCGTAGTTATCACCCTCCCACTTTGATTTTTCCACATTGCATGGAAGGGTGAGTGAACTGCAATTTTATTGTTAGGTCACTATAATACTAGTGATTACCCCATTAATATTGTAGTTGTATCCCTTATTAATATTTTTGTGCCCCTATTGTCCCCATATTTTTATTACTGTGCCCCATAGAACCCCTCTATTGTTATTTTTGTGCCTTTATATTATTATTGTTAGGTCAGCTGGTATTGTGACTCCTTAGATTCCTATATATAGAAAGGAGGTTTTGTCATTTGAATCATCCAAGAAATGTTCATTTATGTAATGTAAAGGAGTTTTCCCCCTCGAAGAGGCTGAATTCTAAGGTGTTGATCTATCTTTTCTATCTTTTTGTGAGCTAGTTTCATAACCTTTGGTATTAGAGCTTTGGATTCTAGGGTTTCACTGCTCTAAATAGGTTATTGTGGCATTTTCGATATAACTTTTTTTCTGCCACATTTCAGAATCTAAAAAACAAACCCATTTGAGAAAAAATCACACTGAACCTTGGATCCAAATTTCAGAGATTTTCGCGCTATATTTGTGGAGATATGATCTGAGGAATTTGGTCTTTTTGCAGACTCTTGAATTACATTCCAAACAGGTGACCTGGGGAAAATCGTTATAACTTTCTCTCAAGGATCGGATTTAAATTTCATAAGAAGCTATAGAAATAGGATGGAATTTAGTTTCTTTTATATAAGTTTTAGAGCCAAAGGTCGAAACAGGGACACATCGCATGTCGTACAAGTTCGCTCTATTGAACTAGTCTATAATCAGGTCACTGTGGGAGATTTGGCATAACTCTTCCTTGGAGAATCCAATTTGGATCAGACTGGTGGCATTGG